>JAOTAV010006188.1:1496-29879 GCA_026546445.1 Cyclargus thomasi | reverse complement strand
TACTATATTTAGCGGACTCGACGGACGTTGTCCTGTCCATCTTGGTTTGTGAATCTAAGCAATTCTCACATCCCCTTAAATGCCGACAGAAAACTTCGTCAAAATCGTCCTGTCTGCGTACGAAGTCGCGGGCAAAAGCTAGTTTATTATATATGTAAACAATAAAAACCAAAACTTATGTTTTTTGAACGGATACAGGTATACAGTTTGAAAATGAATAAGGCACTAATATCATTTTCATATTATATTTAGTATTACATAATAGTCCACGTCTATAGAAATATTATTAATGCGAAAGGATGTTTGTTTGTTACTAATTTTTTTTATAAACTTAGGGGTAAACGAGCAAACGGTTTACCTAATGGAAAGCAACTACCGCCGCCAATAGACACTCGCAACATCAGTAGGATTGCAGGTGCGGTGCCGGCCTTTTAAGAGGGAATACTCTCCATTTCACTCATCCTGTCTACTTGATTCTTAAGATAAGTATAGAAAGTATCTTATAAAATAGGCTACATTTCATTGGACAAAAACAACTTATTATATTTTTTTCCTAATAATTCAAGTACAAAACTAGATATGAGTTTATTTGATAGGTAACAATTTACTTATCAAACAACCTCATATCTAGTTTTGTACAATTACTAAGAAAAAAACACATTCAGTTTTTTTAGCAGCATCGATAGGATACTTATCCCGGTTCTCACGCAATAAGCGAATTTTGGCGTTACCAAGTTGCGGGCATCATCTAGTTACTTGTATTACTCGATGTTAGCAGGAATTTCAAGAGATGAGTTGTCCTGACATCATAAATTGGTAAACAAAAATACTATAGTATTTTATAGGAGACTAGCATTTTCTGAAGAATTATTTTCCCCGTTTTCCTGCTTTTCTCTTGAATTTTTTTTTCTAATGTTTTGTCTACAAACCTCACGGAGCCCGAGATCTTTCCAACGAATGCAAGACCGTGGAAATCGGTTACTGCGTTCTGGAGTTATATCGCCAGAAAGGAAAACCCGACTTATTTTTATCTAATTTTAAGAATTTTATTTCCTGCCAGCGCGATTCGAACAAAATTAACTTGTAATATAAAATATTTTGATTTAGATATGACGTTATAATATAATATGTATTATAATATTATATTTTTATCTTCCAGCGTAGTAACAATAAATGTTACACAACGTTTGAGTGGTTTCTGAAGAAATAAACATTTTATTACGCGTGTCATATATTCTCGGCCTAATGGCAAATTCTAATGACATAGCATTATATGATACCGCATGGTGAACGCACATTTTTAAGAAACGAACGAGTCGAACGAGGCGAATAAAACAAATTTTAGAATTCGATATATGAATGTCATGAAACCACGCACACTTGCTCGCGCCCAATCGTCTGACTGTAAAATTTAAACAGAAAATGACTTCGATTCGTTCGGTTCTGATAGATATGCGTTAACGCTAAAGGAGGCGTCATAATTATTAGTATGTGGTGGAGAAATGCTCTAGTTTAGATATGTTTTTTTTTCACAATAAATAAAATATAGAGAACACAGAGCAAGGGTCACTCGTTCGAAATCAACAACTGTTGCATGGGCATTTGAAATATCTTTTTCGAATTCGTAACTTCTAGAATCGATGAGAAGAGATCTCTCTCTTCAACCCTCCTTTTCTCTCTCAAAAGAGAAAAGGAGGGTTGCCGGCCTTTTATCAGGGAATAAGTTAAGGTATAGGTCATATTGATCTGGAAATATTGCTGGTGACATAAACTTTTACCCACTTCCTGATAAAATTATTCACATTCTTAGCAATAAAAAAAAATTAGAAGCGGCTAACTCCGATCGTTCACAAGCTCAACTCAGACACGGGTATGTACAAAATGTGTCTGGCTATTCTAACTTTTTACTTTAGGAAAATACGTCTATTTGCTTCATAGACATTAACAAAAATAACACACCAAAAACAATAATTATGAAATAATGAGCATTTAGAGGTCGAAGCAAGGATAATATGAGTTGAAAATTCGTTTTTGTGTATTAAAAATTTTATTGCGCAGCAACTAACATTATATTATGTATAAACAAAAAATGTACTTGAACTTAACCACAACCGGTTTTACCTAAACTATTGAGATGAATCTTACGTACGTAAAACTAAATTTGTAGAGTAAAACGTACAATTTGAGGCAAGGGACCTATCTACCTATATACCAACTACCAACCTGTGTAGACACCTGGATTATCAAGGCTGAAAACTCAAAATGCAAACATCATAAAAACAACAAAAATCTTAAAGTCACATTGAAAATATGAAAATTCTGACGATAGTTATTCTAGGAATATTTTTTTAATTTCCTGATTTAGAGTTACAAAAACTTAATTTTTTTTCAATGGTAGAATACCTTCCCTCTTACTAGTTTTCCATTACTCATATGAATGACTTTATTTTTTTTTACCCATTCCAAAAAGTTTATAAGTGTGCTAAAGATATTTACTTCAAACTGAATCTCTTATTATTCTTTCTCCTTTCAACGTTTTCGGGACTCAACTTTCAACTAGTTTCCACCCAATCAGAACACATTTAAATTTAGACCTAATTAACATGACACTAGAGTCGTTATTACGGTTGACAAGCGTGATTGATTGTCACACTTGTCACCGTGATCCGTATATTTCGGACTCCCATATGTTCGGTTCCATTGTGTAACGAACTAAATAAAAACCGCTCCAGCCGGGAATAGCGCTGGTTAAATATTACTATAAGTAATACCAGAATTTACGACTGAGCGCAATGTCAGGTAGAACACGACTGTTAGTAGGTCAGTTCGGCAGGGGACTGACAGGAATTCTAAATAACGTGACACAAATTTTAACTACTTTCATGAATTAAATCATAAAAATAAAAATTGAACTAGGGTTTAGCTTTCCAACTTTTCAACACGTCTGTTTGCTTTACCCCTGAATATAAAATATTTAAGCTATAATATAATATGACTGGCTTTACAAATCTTTTTATAGACTGAGTGTTGGTTAGAATCTTGAAAAAAAATTTGAGGTAAAATCACAAAAAATGTACATTTACTAAAAATGCATTTAAAATCACACACATCTTATAATTACTGAGAATGATTTAGATTTAAGATCGTACAAGGTCGAATTTAATAGCGGAAGTCTACAGTGTGATAAAATATTTTAATGCCCCAACAAAAATTAAACGGAGACTTAAGTTTGTCAAAATTTAGCAATTCGCGAATTCTATTTCTGAAATTAGCACATTGTTACCATGCCGCACCCTTGCTCAACATTTCGTTTTCCTCTACTGATTTATTTTTACTACGCCACGATTCGTTTTCGGTGCCTATACAACAACAAACATACCTTACTCAATAGAATTTAAAATGACGTACAAAAAATAAGCAACTGGACGTAGGAACTGGGAGGATAGTTAATATTACAACCGCACGCTTTTTAATAAACTTAACAAAAACTGTACATAAAGATAAGTAATGAATTTAAAATTTAGTAAGATTTGCTGAAACTCGAAAACGGCTGTGCCGATTTGGTTAATTTCAGTCTAATCACGTTCATGAAGGTCCAGGGAAGGTTTATGAAGGATATATTGGATATAACCAGTGGCTTATAAAAATTTAAACAAAAAGATGAGGCCAGTGACTCCGTTGCATCAATCCTATGTCCTTTCCTGGGCTTTAAACATTTTCCAAAAAAAAAGTCTTGTGGTTTTGGCGTTAAGGTGTGACAGAATTACTTTGGCATCATATTAGTATGGATAACGCTGGAATGTAAATACTGATATCCATAGCTACAAAAATCAGTGATAAAAGATGCAAATCAAACAACGATCTCTAGATCTAGGCTAATCTACTAGTCATTTTAACGCATTACAAATTACAAAGTATGACCTTTAAAACAATAATTTTAAAATCACAGTGTGCCAGTTTAGAGATCTTGTCATAACACCAATAATCCGCGTGAAATAATTTAAAAAAAACGCCCAAAAACACGTAATAAGTTCATCACAATTTTAAAACACAAAGCATTTTCGTGTTTAAATAATTAAAACCCTGGCCGTGACAACTTTTTCTAGCTAACACGCGCCTAAAACACGCCAACTATTTGCTGAATTATAAAAGCTAACATAATAATGTCCTCGTGTGACAGTTAAAAAAAAAACAAAACTAGGAGTGACAACACGCTAACAGTTTAGCGCACAGCTTTAACCAATGGATAGATCGGGCTAAAATTTGGTGCACAATTATGACGTAGGTATGCGTTAAGAAAGGATTGTGATAAGTTCTACCTTCAAGAGGATCAAAAAGGGGATAAAAGGTTGCACGAAAAAATAATTTTGAAAATCGTTGAACATCAATCGCTCAACTTCCTAGTTTCTGGACGTCTGTTAAAATACTTGTTAACGCGAGCGAAGCCGGGCAAAACTACACAATAACGAAACGAGTAAAGCCCTACCACATCCGCAACTCTGGAATGAATCTATTTGAATTATGGCGTAAATAATGTTCAAGAATAACGCAAAAGCCATATTTTATTCTGAAATTCCCAGGAGCCGGGAGTTACGAGGGTAAACCTACAACTCCTACTCGTCCACACTAATAATATAAAGAGGAAACAACTGTATGCCTGTTTGTAAGCGCGTCAAACAACACAAAGGATTTGAATATGGACTAAGACCTAGAGACAGATGGTTATGGAGAAGAAAATTGTTGAAAGATGTTGAAAGTTTTGCGATATTCTTTTTTGGATTTTTAAAGCCCGAAACCGCGAGATGGGTCAAAAAATGACAAGTATTATTAGAACCTATATTCGTTTTGGACTTCGGTCGATACTAAAGCTGACAAAAACGTCTGCCACTTACATCAGACGCGGCTGACAACCCATACAAAACGTCCGCGACTTACGCCTCATAGTATGCACACTTCAATGTACAATTATTATCTAGATCGCGGCTGTCAGTCGCGTCCGTAAGTCGCGTCCGTAAGTCGCGTCCGATCAGTATGTTTTTTGCTTAAGAGGTACTTTACAACCGAAGGTAGACAGTTTCTACGAAAAACTTCTTTGACATTTAAAGGAATTTCACACAGCACTGAACATCCAGCGCTATGCAATTAATTAGTAAACTATGTAAAAACTATTCCGAGCTAAATAAAGATAAGAAAGATAAATAGTGGCTAACGAGTAACCGACTAAAATAAACTTTTTAATCTTTAATCTTGTACGTTCTTAGGTCATAGTTGTGATCTTAAAAAGCGTACGACTTCTTTTATATGCAATATATCTCAATTTATTTCTACTATTTGTAATATTAATTAAATAGTTTAATATGAACAAGATAAAACAAAACAACATCTAATATATCGATAAAGATTTTTTCTTTATACTTGTAATATTCTGTTTCAGTAACCAGTCTCCTGCTGTTACGTATGTTCAAGCAGATTTAACGCCGATCGCAAACGTACCTTTTTCGTAATCCGAATCGTTTCCGAATTCGTTTTTCGCATTCGATTACCAGATTGTATGTAAAGTACGGGGCAAAGCGAACGTGTACTCCGGCTAATGTATTTTCTACTCATTCAATGCGTTCGGGTGCTCGAACGCGGAATCCCGCATCGGAAAATCTAATACGGAAAACGTACGTTTGCGGCCGGCCTCAAATGATTTTACGATTCGGTTGATCTGTCAATACCGGAAAATCGAAAAGTCTCAAGGTCTTGTGTATGCGAATTTTTGCAAGATCTAGTTCCATACAAAAAACATGAGTTGTTTCGCCAGCTGCACTTTAGTATGGCCTACTTTAAACGCAGTCAAAATGTCAATGTTGTGCATCGGTCAAGGCGAACTTCTTTACATATGAGCACTTCTTAAGTATGAGCTCAGTTTTAATTACCTACTGTGTTGAGTCTTATCGCCATTTCGAAAACGTTGAGCAAAAATAGCTGGTCAATTTGTACGGGCAATAGTAGTATTGCCCGTAATATATCTTTTTTCGTAGAAGTTCGATGTTTATGGTATCAAAAATATGAAACTGAAGTCAAGGCCTCTTTGACTTTTATTGTGAAGGATTCGGACAAATCGGTCAATTCGGCGTGGGCAAGTGTGTTCCATGACATGAGACATATTTTACCGAATTCGAAAAAAGTTTCATTCGCCGCATTCGACCCGTACGGTTCTGATGAAGACATCTGCGCCAACCATTAATGAGAAGAGATTATCAAAAGCTATCTATATATTAATACGCGAGCGGAAAACTTTGTACCCCTTTTTACGAAAGACGCGTAGACGTAAAAGCATGAAATTTGTCCCTGTTATAGTTTGATATGGAGGATGAGCGTGGAATACCAATATCATTTTAAAATATGCTTTTATCTTACATATTTTAAATATATAAAACGCTACGCACATTACAATATTTTGACATGACACGATAATCATACACGAAATATTGTTGACGTCTGTGTTTTTTTTTTTAATCAAATTTTATAGCCTGGTAACGAGTAACGACAAATAGAAGTCTGTGATTGAATTAAAAATAAATTATAGTTTTCAAAATTAAGAATGGGTTATGACAGAAAATGTTTAAACTTATCATAAGACGGGAGGTAGAAGATTTGGGTGACACATTTCTGTCTCTTTAATCTATGGCATGTCTCTTGGGCTTAAAGCGGAAAACATACTGATCGGACGCGACTTACGGACGCGACTGACAGCCGCGAGATCTAGATAATAATTGTACATTGAAGTGTGCCAACTATAAGGCCTAAGTCGCGGACGTTTTGTATGCGCTGACAGCCGCGTCCTACTTCAGTCGCGGACATTTTTGTAGTGGCTGTCAGTCGCGTCCGATTAGTTTGTTTTCAGCTTCAATTCTTGTTCATAATTCAACGAAAACACGGACACTTGACAGGCGACAGGTGTCAGTCAATCCATCGAACAATACTTTCTCGTGTTCATCTATTATAGTCTTCAGTCTATGCTTCTTACATGTTACCAGTTTCTAGGACAGTAGCAAACAAACGAGCAAATGGATTGCCTGATGAAAAACGATGACTGCCTCGCACGATAAAACTCTGCAATTCTATTTTCAGACCTACAAACCTTCAAGAAGAGAGCGTATTCCCCCCAAAAAGGCCGGCAACGCACCTACAACTCTTCTGATCAGGTAATCCCTTTGCTCCTTTGTCCCTTATGTTATAAAAATATACTCTTCCAAAGACACCTTGCAAAACATCAAAGGAGGTGCATAACTTTTTTAATTTATGTTATATTAATGCTAACGCCAGACTTGAAGATCGGCCTTGATCCTAGATACCTAAGGCAGATTATAGCCGGGGAGGTGAGAGCGCTATTTTTGTCGTAGCTAGTCGTGGAGACCTAGTACGTTTTGTTGAATAGGTAAAACGTTGAAAAAAATAATTATGGCATTTTTTATTTTAGCGGTAGAAGAAGACGCGATTTTAAGGTTATAAAAAGGAAATTTCTTTAGAAAAATTGTTTACATTAAGCATTTATTAAACGATTTTAGACAGCAAGGAATTCAAGTGAAAGTGACATAACATATCTGGGAAGCTTGGTTATGAAAATATGAGGCTTTTTTTTTTCTTTAAATATGAGGCTCTGTTGTTCTATATTATTATATACAGGCTTACCTTATATTAACATAATCAGTGATTTACACGGAAGAATTTTTTGTCGTATTTTTAATACCCTATCTTAATCTGATGGTTTCATGGACATTTCGGCACCTAAACTATTACTGTTTAAGAACCGAACTAAGAAATATGATTTTTATATCATGACAACCAGAGACATGTAGAAGGCCTACACTAGCTTAATCTGATGCGCTCGAGTTAATCCAAAACTCCCCTCTTGGGCTCCCCTATTATTATAAATAATGATAACGTGATCCCGAAGCTTGGCATACGTACGCGCGCACGTAACAGCTACGTAACTAGTTTTTACGTAAATCGCTAAATAGATCACTCACCTCTCATCATGTGACACGGAAAGTAATATTTTTATGAAAAATGTTCTCCTGAACTTCGAAACTAACCTATGCTTGTGTTGTTTTGCGGAAAGGTTAGTTCACTTCAATAAACTCTAAATCTACTGGAAAAACTTTATGTAAAAGGTTTTTTTTTATTGAACCAGTACCAGAGGAAGTAAAATACGATATAAAAAAAGGTTCAAAGTAGAGTTTTATAATTTTACGAATAAATTCAAAGATACCTTATGGTATATCACTAACTATTATTTATTCTGTGATATCACATAAAAATTGAACAAAAACCTCTGACTTATATCGAAGTAACGACTGGACAAATGTATCGACATAAAAATGATAAGCAAGGTAGAAATATGGACAGGAGTAGAAAATATACGATTCACTTCTTGAAGTTGGTTTTTCTATAAATTCCAGACACTAACCAAGAGCAGTTTCAGCCTACGATTTAATATTACAAGATTTGGGAATACCTTTAGGCACACTAAGTACTTATTGTACCATCATAGAAATAGGTACAGAGCCAATTGAAGGACCATATTATCGACGTATATCATGCGATGTAAGTCGTGACAGGTCGGTTGCGTTCGTCATAACTTACTTAGATCCATAATCTGACTCTGAATCAACTTCCCTGCTAGTACATATGATAATGTTATAGGAATTAACATTTTAAGGGCTCCATGGCGCTTTGCTCGCCAGCACCACCTAATCACCAGCATCACGGGTATATTTACAGGCAAACTTCAGCGAGTCTTTTATCAATCTTGGCATCGCATATGCGAGACGGAACAAAAGGTATCAGAGAATGTCTTCGTAAAAATAAAATACGAGACGGCGGTCCGTTCGCCAACTATCTGTCGCGACCGAAATAGCCGCGGTTCAGCTTTAGCAGACAATATGTCCGTCTATTCGAAGGAGGACGGTATCTTTGATGTATGGCTATAAATAATCTTAACAATTATAACGAATTTCCGCAAACCGTGAAATTGGATGGGGAAATGGCCTGAAAATTCGTGAAATATCCAGCTGAAATCTATAAATCGCGTTGATGAAAAGCATCTTATCGTATATCTCGTGGTATACAGGTCAAAAAAAAGGACGTGATATTGCTTTAGGGTTCGTAAAGATTCCTTATGTAGAGTTCTGGAGTAAAAGTTATATAGAGCTCTGAGAACTGAAGCGAGAACTAACATAGCCCAACTTGTTCTTCTATATTTTTACAGTAGTTTAGGTATCCACCCCAACAAAAAAAGAGTGTTTTTATTATCTCTATATACATAATTCTTCAGTGAGTGTGTATGTCACTGAACTTCTCTTAAACGACTTGACCGATTTTGATGAAATTTTTTGTGTGTGTTCAAGGGGATCTGAGAATGGTTTAGATTCACAAAATAGCTCGGCAGGACAACGTCTGCAGGTTTTATAGCATAAACTTAGATGAAAAGATGAAGTCTGGAGAGTAACATAGGCTACTTATTGGTCTTGGAAGTTTAAGAAAGAGACAAATTTTCCCAAAATAATCGTATTTTACGAGATTTTCAAATCACCTACGACTGACGCCTTGGCCAACCATCCAGTGTCTTCTCAGCACTAATAGTATCTCCTTTACTCTATACCATATTTTTATCGTAGAGTAGTAAAATACACATCGCATTTATTGTACAGTAATATCACACACACATACAAAACGCCTGGGACGCGGAAGTTCCATTTCGGTGGTTGTCAGGAAGAAGGGTGTCAGTCACTTGATCCATTTGTCTTCTGACGCTCGCTAAATATAACTCGTATTGTAACTTTATTATAGGCTCAAACTACATGTCAGACACCATTCATTCGTAACCAACCAGATTGAGTGCTTTTCCTAAGACAATAATTCATTTTTTTTTTATTTTGGCGACGCAAAAAAATTAATAATAGTCTAAAGTGGGGAATCCACCAGACGGACATGCCCACGGGCAAGTCTGCAGGGATATCCGATAAGGACTTGCTACTATACTGACTGCCATTGACGGTAATACACTGCACAGACCGTATGGTAGCAGAGCCTGTCGGACATGCCCGCAGGCGTGTCAACTGCAGGCATGTCCACCAAGCTCAAGCGTATGGGGTAAAGCTAGGTAGACATGCCTGTCTTAGCTTAAATTCACATGTGTGAATTTAAGCTAGGTAGACATGCCTGTCTTAGCTTAAATTCACATGTGTGAATCTCTAACAAATTTTCGTTTCGCTAGCACAAAAATGTCATACAAATTTTGACATATAAAATTATAACTCCCCTCGCAGTTTGTAATATGTAAATTACCCAACTTCTCTAATCCCCTATCCCTATTCCCATTCTCTTTTCCCTCATTAAGTCCGGCTACGCACTTGCGACTCTTCGGATGTCACCAGTGTCCGTGGGCGCCGGCATTTGCTTTCCATCAGGTAACCCGTCTGCTAACTTGCCCCCTCAGTATCATAAAAAATAGGTAAATTAGTAGGTAAATATTTTATCTCGTACTATACAATCATACATTTTCTTTTACATTCATGGTATTTAGCTACGCGATAAACTGTAACACGCACTTACTAAATTGAAACGGAAAATCAAAATGGTGTAGTATTAGAATTAATTATATCGATAACATTTGAAATATTCGAAACACACTAAATTAAGAAAAACATAATGACGACAGAATAATAAATTGTTTCTCCAAAACCAGAAATAGAGTCTTTCAAAAGGTTAATTTAAAGACGAGCTAGAACGCTATCATTAAAAGATTTCTAAAGTATATATTTATGGCCCATCCCCAAGGCAGCTGAGGGGGCAAACGTGCTGACGGGTTACCTGATAGAAAGCAATTGCCGTCGCCGATGGACACTCGTAACATCCGAAGAGTCGCAAGTGCGTTGCAGGCCTTTATGAAGAGAATAGGGATAGGGGATTAGAGAAGTTGGGTAATTTACATATTACAAACTGCGAGGGGAGTTATAATTTTTATGTCAAAACTTGTACGACATTTTTGTGCTAACGAAACGACAATTTGTCCGAGACTCACATGTGAATTTGAGCTAAGACAGGCATGTCCACCTAGCTTTAGTGTATACCCCATACACTAGAGCTAGGTGGACATGCCTGCCATCGGTAAACTCACTCTCTGAACGAAACACAACGCCGTTTCACGACAGTTTTCTGTGAGGCCCTCGTATCACTCCGATCGAGCCAAATATATATTATAGTTTTTCGTGGTTTGTTAACTGCCAATGTGAATATTAAAAAAAAATCTATGTGTTACAGAATAGGCGGGAAGAAAACCACTCGGACGGTGCTATTCATCATGGCTTCTTAATAAAAAAAATATATTACTTACAGCAAATATTAACACATTGTCAAGCACGTGACTTACGTCATTTTTAGGGATCTTAAAGATACTCCATATCACAGGACCATCCAATCGGAAGAATCACTTTCGACGTGACCGCTGGAAAACCATTCAGACAAATATTTATGTTGACAATAAGAGTGTGATCGTAGTCAATACAAAATCGTCAGATAAAACAGGTGCAACATCGCCAGTTTAGGAGGTCAATGTTAATATATTCAACGTAAATAACTCCACCGCCGACCGGTTCCTGACATCGCCGGATGTATCACAATAATATTGGCTAACAACGTTCGGACGGACTTGCAAACAATTCATACTTACTAATACTAATTTTAAGAGGATACGACAGCGGCTAAAGGAATGAAAAATAGGTATTTGTTATATCTATTGCTCTCTCTAACCAAAAGCAGGGCAAGCCGCAGAGTGCGATAGAGACAACTGCATCTTGGATTGAAAAAAAAAACCCTTTAAGAGAACAGGAAATCAACGATGCGTTGTCCCCTGATTCTTTCTCCGAAACTTTACCGATTGAGGACTTTTTTTATATAAAAAATGAAAAAAAGGCTTAAACTGTGTCCCTAGGTTTTTTTTCTGATGATGTTTGTTATTGAACTCCTTCGAAATGACTATATTGAACTTGATGAACGAAACTTTGCATGTGTTCAAGGCGACTTGAGAATGATTCACAAATTAGCCTAGATAGCGTCTTTCGGGTCCGCTGATAATATTAGATATAAATGCGAAAGTGTGTCCGTCTGTCCGTTAACCGTTGTTCCGAGGAAGAACATAGGATACTTTTTATCCCGGTACATATACGGCTCCTGCGCGATCAACGAATTTTTGCGCATCAGAGTTGCTGGCGTCATCTACTGATATCTATTTTCTTTATAAATCCGACAGAGTATGTTACTTTCAGGGTTAATAAAATAAATACGCTTAATAAAATAAATACGTTTCTATCGTACGTGTTTCTCATATCTCGTCCTTCTAATCTTAGGTTATAAACGGAAACGACACACACACAACGATAAGAAAAAACTATCCTTGTGCCTAAGTGCAAAATAAAAGTACGTTTGCAAATAGAAAATCTATAAATAAAAACACTTTCCAAGTTATTCTCAAGCTAATAAAGAGAACAGGTTGTGCCACTCGCTATTTATTTTTGAATCAACACTACTAGAAAAAGCAGGGTTGCCGTGGGAATACTAAGGTACATCCATCAACCACAATCGAAATCGATCAATAATATGTTGCAGATCTAAAGTCTACATTGTGAACGTTTTATTTACGGTCACATCGATCTTACGATATCGTTTTTAGATCTTTGAATTTTCTATTTAGGTTTTCATTTAGGTAATCTCAAATTAAAATTCCGATGCGCATGCGACGATGTGTCAGTGTCGTTATAGATTGTTTGTACAAGCATTTTTTATTCACAACTTTTAATCGGAAACTTAATAGTTTATAATGAGGTCAATATCTAATTGCAATTATGTAAAGTTTTATTAGCATAAATTCAGTAATACCTTTAATTTTCTTTTTTTAAATTAATATCTCTGAATAAAATTATCGTTAATTATAAAATATATGATGCAAAAATTAAAAACGTACAACACTAATGTTAAGCGCTACGTCAGTTTTCCTTTTTAATAAAAATAAGTACGCGTATAGCAGAATTTTAGTTCGTATTGAAAAATGGTAGCAGAGAGACAATTATCCAACGATATAAAGACTCAATAAGGGCTAGAACATAAGTACGAACTGCAAATATTTAGAAACAAAAATATGAAAAGAAAATATTGATTAAGAATTACAAATAATTTAACCCACGCAATAAAATATCGATACAATATAATTTACTAGGTAATAAAAATTATCAAGCAAGAATGTAGAGTAAGGACGAAGATACTTTAAATAACTCAACTATTTTCTCAATCGAGACTAGCAACGTGTAGTTGTAGAGAGTGTAATAGAATACTTTAATTGAATTTTGAAAAATATTCACAAAAAACTCTACTTCTATATTAAACGTTCAACTTCATAATCGAAAAATAAATTCTTAAAATCAACTATAAAATGAACTGGAAAAAATTTGAATACAAAAATAATGCTACAAAATACGAAGTGTAACTACACAGAGCTTTTTAATAGTTTTTAAACTACCCACCTAAATTAAATCGAACCACACTCCTCGTAAATATCACGCGATAAATGAAAACAAAAATTTACCGACCGTGTACAGTTGTAACATCAATTCAGGTGCACCATTTTTTAGACAACAATTTTTTATTAAAACTAATGAATGTCAAATAAATGTTTCCACGACTTTACAAATTGTATGAAACATGCGATCCGAAAATGCATCAATCTTGCCGGCTATAAAAATTACGACGAATATTTACATGACTTCAACACTGCATTTTCTCAGTAAATAAAACATTTGTACTACGTATTTTGTGAACTATCGAATTTATTTCAGAAATGAAAATACTCACTTTTTTCAGATGATAAACGCAATCCGTCAAGATGTTTCAGTTTCAGGAGGAAAATTGCAGAAAATCACAAATACTCAAAACCACGTTCTAGATACACTCAAATAGCTCACTAATGTTTCAAACAACTGAAACGCGATAAATGAATCAAAAACGAAAATTGTACGTAAATTTTCGCGGCAAACAATTTGTTATGAGACGCGACCTACTCGCTTCGCGGTCAAAAAGCAACTGAGGGACATAGTAGAGTTCACCTGCAATGCGTGCGCTGTTCGGCGCGAGAGGGACGGGGCGAGGTAACATATACGCGAACAGAGAGAGATAGACGATACACACGTGGTCGCCCCCCTGGGGTAGCCGGTCCGTCGGTTTCAGGACGGGGCGCGTTATTACAAAGCTGCGAATGAAAGGTATTCGGCGTTATGAAGCGGAGGACAATGGGCTCAGTTGGGGCCTTTTGTTGACGTTGGAAATTCGACGCGACATTTCACTAAACAATATCTATTTTTGTTAATGGAAATTCGGCTAAAAGAGATTTCGCTAAATCAAATTGTTTGTCAACGGCTTTGTTTGCTGTGGATTTCGCGTCGAACGCTTTAGTTTTAATGAGGAGCAATTTTTATGATGATATTTTTATTAATATTTGCTCTAGCAGTACTCAACATCAGTTGAAAAACTACACGATGAATCTATGAACCTCTGCACATTACAATTTTCATAGTACAATTAATAAGAAATGAATGAGCGAAGACTACGCTCCTCGGTCTAATTACAGTTTTATTAGTAACGATAATAACATACAAGGTAAATAAAATAATTGATGATATCATACAAGCCCTGCATCCTGTACATAATGAGCTATTAAGATATAAGTAATGATGATACATTGCGGTTTAAGGACGCATCACGATTACCGTGACTTAAAGACATGCCGTGATGTAACAATCATTAGTTTAATTTAGGGTTTATGGGTTAAGAATATTAAAGCAGATAACAAAAATGTATAGTCTAGGTTGAAGATAACAGAAAGAAAAGCAAATTTCTCTTTTAAAGAAAAATATGAAAAATGAATTCGTTTTGAGAAGATTACATATACAAAGTAAATTAGGTACTCAGATGAAAAAAAAAATTGCAATAAGGTTTATTAAACCAAATATAAAATCAAAAGTAGAAACTAAGTTTAAAGATAATCTTAACTATAAGATTAGAAACTTTTGTATACGCATGCTTTAAAATAAAATAAAACATCAACACAATAGATATAAATTATAAGAAATAAGGCACGTAAGTATAATTCACTTACCTCCGACTGTATTTACGTTCTCCTTAAGCCGTCGGCAATAAGATTAAATCGGAGGCAAAACAATCATGAAAACTTAAAATTATTTAAATCATAAACAACCACATAATTCTTATTTCCATTTTCCAGAAGCATCAGTCATAAATATGCCATAATCGTGCATCGTTATATACAGCAATGACATAGTTCTCCCAGAGATTGCATTGAAACGTTATAATAATTACAGTTAACTATAGAAACGAGAATAAATAGCTGATAATTACGTACTTGTGCTACTTCAAATAGCTGCAGTGTACATGGAAGGGTTGTAATTACATTTTTTAATAAAACTTTAATAAACTATTTAATTAATATGATATACGAGTGTTAACAAATAAGTCAAATTATATATTAAAACCACTTAACATCTGTTAGGAAGCAGAGACGGTGCAGTAAATTAGAAGTCCATCGCGGATAAACGACGAAAAAAGCGATTTTCACACAAAAATATTACATGCCACAAAAACTGCTCTAGCTCATTAGTTGTTACAAAATTAGAACATTATTGTAACAATTGCTAATGTTACAACAAGTTTAAAAACCTATCCAATACAATAAAATCAGCAATATAATTGAGACAATTAAAGTTTTCTAGGTCGCTGTAATCACGTCATTAAAATAAACATTCTCGTTACATTAAACAGTTGAACGGTAACAGCTGATATTCAAATTTGAGACGAGTATTTGGTATATAAAATGAAAGCATTCACAGACAAAAATAGGCAGGAAAATATATAAAAGAATAATCAGAAAAATTATAAAATAGTGTCACTATTTCTTTATTTACTACTTGGGGGGCTATTATGACCACTTGCATGGTTCCAAGCAATTTAATATACGGCGACCTCGACCTCTGTGGCTCAGTTGGTAAGCGCGTTGGTAGCTTAAGCCGGGGGTCGCGTGTTCGAGTCCCGCCGACGGAACAAAAAGCTTATTCAATGTTCCTGGGTCTTAGATGTGTATTAAATATGTGTATCGTATAGTAAAAGTTTTAAATATGTGTACTTAAATATATTTCCGTCGTCTGGTACCTGTAACACAAGTCCCTCGGGTAATTAGCACGGGACCAGACTGTCGTGGTGAGAAGCTTTCATGGATATTATTGTTATTATATTATTAAGGAACGTCAAACTTCACGTATTTAGTGTCACGTGACTGCTGACTGGCTGGAACTTGGCTAGGAATAAGCGGTCATAATAACCCCCCTGAACTGACAATTCTAGATTTTAAAAGTACAAAGAGAATAAAAAAAATAAAGAAGCAATGATGTAAAGAGAGTATGAAACTACACTGGTATTCACCCGTATAAATATGCTTTATTATTTTATGGAAAAACATAAATTGTTTATTTAGATGAGTCTACTAAGATAATATTAGTACCTATTCGAAGTATAAAATATACATAATTATGCAATTATTATAATAAGCATGTGCTGAATCCCTGGGATTTCCAATCAGATACTTAGCACGTTCATCATCTCGTAGCCGTAGCGGAAACAACGATTCACAAAGTGACGATTGCTAACGTAACTTTATAACTCGAGTGTAAAACATCAAAATACATTAAACAAATAGAATTCACGACTCATAATAATATCAGTTGGTCTAGTTACTAACAAAACTTAAGTTACTAATGAGCTTTATACGAATTTCAATCTTAAACATATATTTGAAGCGCCCAAATAAGAGAATCTCGATACACGAACAAGCGCATCGAGTAGTTTCCTGAACAATGGATATACCCACTTTAGAATATTATTATGATACAGCCTCCAACAATAGGTAATAACACATACGTTCGGCTAATTGGTGGATTCTGAACCTCTCATAATTATTAGTCTTCGAAACAATGTATTTACGCAATTCATAGCTTCATGGAACACTGGTTTTTTCTCCTCAAAGTCAAATTCAATGTCGGAATACTAATTCGGCGTTGTTTCAAGTTTAATGCGACCTTCTTTGGTGTTATTTTTACTTCCGTTTTTTTTGCTATTGCGAAAACGCGACCTCGCCGTAATTCTTACGGTAGACAGTAAAGAAAACCAACATTTCATTTTCATTTATACTTATATTAAATGAATACTTTTTGGTCTTTCGAACAATAGGAATGCGCTTGACTTAAATCTTACTTTATGTAGCGAAACCATACTAAGACTAAGAAAAGTATCTACTTTAAAAAGATTACTTATAACTTCTTACATCAAAGTATAAGATTGCTCAATTTCAAGCTGTTTTAACATAATTAGGTACTTAGCAGCAATTTACTAAGTTAAACATAAAATATGATACATAATAGATATCCACTGTTGCTCCTAGCAATTATATATCTCTAAACGAAGTAATTACAAAGAATTAGACGTAACTTGCTAATGAAATTAGCACTTTGCCCACCTTGAATTGGCAAGTTTAGAATAAGACTAGTGTTTGTACAGACGTGTTTGTACTTCGATGAACATTCAATAAAAACAAAGGAATTATATAGAAGGACCATTTTAACTAATTCTATATATTTCAAACCATTCCTCTGTCTTTTATTTTTAAACATTATAGTTATAATAATTTGACAAAATTAAATAATTCGTAGACATCATCCTTTTACTAGTAGTAAAGTAGGATGACAAAAACCTGCTTAATTTTAACATCCTTAAAAGGTTTCTCTATTCTCAAAACTAATAAATAGGTAAATGTTACAGGACACGATTCTAAAACCGCTCATGACAATTTAGCTAAGTATAAAACTTTTCAAACAAAATTCGGATAGTTATAACAGCGAACAAACTGTAAATATTGAAACTGATGTTTATGAAGGCAAGCGTTTCGCCCGAAGTTGGGTAACAGTTTCATCTATTTATCTATTCAAGGTACTGCGAGTTTGGAAGATAAAACACACTGAAATATTACTTTTGCTTTTCCGGTCGAGGTCTTGGTATTTAGTAAGGTATTGTATATGAACACTAGAATACAGGTAGGTCAACACCACGACACAGAGAATCTAAATAAAATATTACACCACGAAGTACCAAACTTCAACAAAATTTGCCAACTTCAACAAAACTAACATAAGCACTTAATATATAACTTTCGGTAAATCTAAGGCTAAAGATTTACAATTGTTTCTAAGTGGGCTCTACATTACCGGCTATGATGGTTAATCGATAATAATCAGCACGCGGCGATGATCGGCGAGCAGAGCCGAGTTTGCCCTCTAAACAATATTGCTCGCGTGTCATCGTCTGTAATCGCCTTGAGCCCTAGAAGGCGTATAATGAGGGCAATTGATAGAGAGCTAGTAGTACAATATACAATCAGAGAAGTTGAAACAGATACATATCGTGGATCTAAGCTAATTGGTCAGGTTATGTCAAACTCAGCCGAGAGATCACGACTTACACGGAATTGACATATTTCGGCCAGATGACGTAGAGCCGTCAACTGGCTCTCTTTCAATTTTCCCCATTATTTGAACGTATATATTATTAAATTATTCAAACGGGAACCAGAAATCGTGACTGGCAATAAGAGAGAATATAGAAAAGCAATAAGGGGAAGATATTGCATCTGTCAGCTAATTTCCCGGTTATTGTGCATAAATTTTCTGACTATTCGAATGAGACTCAAAATCATTATCATTGGATTTATCGGTGGTAATCGTAAATATGCCATTTTAATCTTTATGTGGATTATAAAGCGTTGTAAACGTTTAACTAGGACGATAAAATGATAAAAATATAGGGTCATAAACGTACCGGTGGAGTGTGGACGTTCGACCATCTTGTTGATGTTTTACATAACATCATTTATATTCCTTTTTATTTTATAATAATTATATATAATACAAGCCTACCTACTAACAAAAGTATGCACAGAATAACAGAACAAGCGGGCCGATTCGGGAACTTCCGCTCATTGATGCATGCGGCAAGCGATAAAAGTATGTCGCGTGGTGCACTTTCTGAATCCGATACGAATTGGGCAACATGAACTAGAACCTTCTACGCGTCTTTGTCCTGCTTATCATAAACATCGTTCGATTACCAAAACCAGCGAACCTTAGACATGAGGGGTCTAAATAAGATAATATTTGGCCTTCAAAATTTTTTATGATATTTTACGGGCAAGCGAGCAGACGGCTTACACGATGGAAAGCAACTGCCATTGAAAACACTCGCGACACCTGAAGAGTCGCAAGTGCGTGCAAGAAAGTTCAAAGGAATAGGGAATGGGAATAGGGATAGGCCGATTAGGGAAGTTGGGTCACCAGTAATTCTTGTTAACATTACAACTCAGTCACTGAACGAAACACAGCACAACTCCGTTACATGCCAACGAGGTGGTAATTTTATCTACGAAATACGTCTTACAATACAATAATTGAGGTTACACTATAGGAAGGTTACAATATAGGAATATGCATGCAAAATTTGGTTAAAATCAGTAAAGCCGTTTCGGAGGAGAATGAAGACAAACATTGTGACACGAGAATTTTATATATTAGAAGATTATATATGAATATTAAAGTACTTAGTAGATGTTATAAAAAATTACAAAACAAGCTGGGTTATCAAGGAAAGTAAAAAGCACTAGTTAGTTTTATCTTGATGACTTCATGAATTTTTTGACGACCTCTGTGGCTGTTGGTAAGCGCGTAGTAGCTTAAGCCGGGGGTCGCGAGTTCGAATCCCGCCGACGGAGCAAAGGTTTTTCAATATTCCTGGGTCTTGGATGTGTATTATATATGTGTATCATATAATAAAATCTTAAATATGTGTATAGTATAAAAGTATTAAATATATTTCCGTTGTTTGGTACCTGTAACACAAGTCCCTCGGGTACTTAGTATGGGGCCAGACTGACGTGGTGTGAAGCGTTCATAGATATTATTATTATTATGAATATAAAGAGTTTAAACTTTTTTTAGGAGTCAGCATTTGCTTTGCCCTTTTAAAATAAATTAAGACTTCATTTAGTAGTGACCTTAAAGAATATGAAATTATAATGTAATATTAAATAAATATTCTGTAAATTACCATTGATGAAGACAAACACTTAGGAATGCCCGTTGTCAAGCAATTTTAGGCGACAAGCTAAAGCATACTTCTTGGCAAGCTTCAAGACAGGTCAGTCTGAACACAAGGTCTTATCTTGTAGGTAGCAGATGCCGTAAGCTCCTTACAGCGACGCGCTTGAAATAATAACGACATAGCAGAGACTATGCCAAGTGTGACATAGGTGGTTCATTAGCTTATTGTTTGTCAACGTTACAATAGACAGATTGGTTTGTAAATTAATGTTTTATAATGCAGTCTTCGTATTAATAATGCTAGATATCCAAGACAGGAATTAAGACGAAACGAAATTCAATTCGACGAAATCTTTATAAAGTTTTAAGTAAAACAAAACCCTCTAAAATAGCTTTAATTTTCCTGGGACAAAACCAATTACTAGAAATTTGTTATTCGACTGCGCCAGAAGGAGTGTTAGGTTTTTATGCTCTATAAAATCGTATGTATGTATGTAGAATTCTTTTCCATGCTCTGCAGCCTAAACGGCTCGATGGATTTAAACGTATGAGGTATCGGTAGATTTGTCTTGATAGCGCAAGTGACACTGGGTACATTAAAAAATTAAAAAATCAAAATGGCAGATTTTTAAGTTAAAATTGAGAGATTTCAAGAGAGGGCTTTAAATAGCCCTTCTATAAATACACATAACTTGATGTTTAAATTGCAATGGTTCCTGCAGTCGGGTTTTCTGTTTTTGAACAGTTAGTTTATTTTTACACCGTAATAATGAACAATCTTCGCAGCTGCAATGTGGGTCAAAACCAGTATCGTGTTGTTACGATGAAAGAATCGGTGCACTCTGCCCTTGCATTGTGAGTTAACAATGGCACGATATCGGGACGGAATAGTAATAAGTTGTAAAAACAGCCTGGGTTATTGATTTAGGATTATAGCAATTATTAACACTTAAGGCTCTAATCACGCTAAAAGAGTGGCGAAGGGCAACGAAGCGAAGCGCAGTTTTCAGTGTGATATAAATTTGAACTTTATTTTCGTTACTATACTTATTATCGACCATCGCGGGTGGGCTCGAGAAGGCGCGCGGATTCCCGCGACTGCTCGAGAAGTCGCCGGACTCCGCGCTCCGTTGCCCGTCGCGGGACTCCGCGATTCGTTGCCCTTCGCCGCTCTTTCGGTGTGAGTTGAGCCTAATAAACATAAAAGTCCGAAAGCGTGATGGAGTGACATTATAAATAATGTTATATAACTCGAAAAAGAAATTAAGATAATCCTTGGTAATCCTTGGTACAAAAAATAAATATAAAAATGACAAATAAAGGATATGGGCGAAAAGCCCATAGATGACCCTAATTTTAACAATAAAAAAAACACTTTTTGCTGGTTTTAGTTAAGGATTCCGCACGATAAAAGAAATAATTTTTTAAAATATATTTTTCATTCATTTTTTTGGTATTGAATTAAACACAAGGGACTGTTTCACCTAGTTAGTATCAGATAGTCTATCCACTACCTTTTTTGACAGATATTGTATGGAGAATCTGTCAACAAATTTAACAAATTTCTGGATAGCCTATCAGAAACTTTATCAGTAAGCGGTGAAACCTGTTGCACTACGGTGTAACCCGTCGCACCGCTTCCTGTAAAGCGGCTATCCATAACATACTTGACACCTGAAGTATGGAGAATCTGTCAAGTTGCTTGTTGATAGCCTATCCGACACTTAACAGGAAATTGTGCAACGGGCCTGTAGTATCTTGTTTAGGTGTACAACACAACATCTTATAGATAACCGTAGCTTCCAAGGCAGTTAAAATTGAATAACTATCGAAAGGAAGCGAATAGAAGGATTAAGACGCTATCAGGAGCTATTGTCTCTTGTATTGTTGTCACATCACTCGAGTATGAAAAGGAAGTGCGATTGGCTACACACCCTAAGGTCGTTTGTCCACCAACACCATCAACCGAGAACGAAAATATTTCTGCCGGATAGAATGCTACTTTATGACATAGACTACTCATTTCATTCCCCTCTACGCCTTTAATGGTGGCGGCGATATTGACGATAGAGCGATGTCACTATAAAATGAAAGTTATAGGCTGGACCATAAAGTTGCATTTTAACGGGACGAAATAATCTTGTTCTCGGTTGACGGTGTTGGTGGACAAACGGCGTTACGATAACGAGGCTTTTACATCAGTTATATATTAATGGTACTGGCTTTTGCCCGCGACTTACCGCGCGTAATATTTGGAAATTGCGTAAAATATTAATATATAATAAAATATAGACATAAGTGGAAGAAGCGAATAACTAGCATTTTATAACCTTCGAGTAAACATTGACTTTTTCTCATGAAATGTTAATGAATCTTGTAGTTTAGCGATTTCATTATCTCGCTTGTCTATCTACATTAAATACATGTTTTGCCTGCATTATACATGTTTGGTGAAAATCGATTGAGCCGTTTAAAAGTGGGAGAACCATTCTTCGGCAAGAATGGGCCGTTTCGACCGGAGCTATACCACGGCACTCACAGAGGTGGTGTTGTGCTGTGTTTCGTTCAGTGAGTGAGTTTACCGGTGGCCCAACTAAAAAGGTCGGCAACGCACTTGCGACTCTTCGGATGCTACGAGTGTCCATGGGCGATGGCAGTTGCTTTCCATCAGGCTCGTCTGCTCCCTTGCCCCCTAAATATCATAAAAATATTTATCTGTATTGAAGGTCTTAAAATTAAATGTACATATATTGCTAATTAAAATAATAATAATAATAATAATTAAAAAATGGCGGTATTACTCGTATATGTAATTGCTTCGCAGTTCATGCATACATGTCATTAAATTTATATCGTACCTAATTGTAGCTAAAAAGCTGTTTACCTGAAACAGAAAACATTAAATTAAACATTTTATTACAGTCGATAATATTGAACTAGGTTATAGTTTATCAGCAGACATCCTTGGAAATTTTAATTGCTGTTATTTTATTCGGCTAGTAACAGTTTTCGGATGGATAGGCATTGGGGTGAACAATTTGAATATCATACCAACTAATACTAGAGGTCGCCCAGCGGTCGAAATTCAACCATAAATATTTAAATCAATCGTATAGAGGAGCTATAAAAATATATGCCATCCTTAATTCAATCACAGACTTCAATTTGGCATAAAGGTCTCGTTACCACGTCATTAAACTTTATTAAAAACTAGTTGATGCCCGCAACTTCGTTAAAATTAGATAAATTTCTCTGATAGTACACTAGAGAAGTATTTGAAAACTGTCACGTGACGTGATTGACGTTGTAATTACAAGAGTGACGTCAGTCGTGTCGGAGTGACAGGGCCTTGAACCGGGGGTGATGATGTAACGCCTTTTATAATATGTCGCGAGGGGAGAAAGTGTACTGATTTATTAATAGAAGCCAATCTTAAACATACTAAGCCTTAGAGCGCTTACATTATCCGATACGATATCGGTGTCGGACGCCGCGCCCACAGCCCATAGTCGACGCCACGCGACGGTGAGACTGTGATATCTGACACACAACACGGATAGATTCCTCTGATATCGGATTGACGCCCCAAACCGATATCGGATCGCATAATGTGAAAATGTTCTTAAACTTCGCTCTGAAAACTCACCAATAGTAGACCGGGATTAATTCATGCTGATTTAGATAAACAAGTACTCATTAATTACTAACCCCCTTATTCATTAAAATATTTAAACACAGTTTAAATAATCATGGTTGGCTGTCCCTTTCTGTCGTGACGACGTTTTGAATATTTCACAAAAGGACTGCAAATCTTGATTTGTTAAACATCGTTTAAATATTTTTATGCATAAGGGGGCTGTAACTAAAAAATTAAAAATAGAAACATTTTTTTTTTCAAATATTCAGTTATTCTTACCCACTTTACAGACAGACAATGCGTAACACAGCATTCAATACATGTAAGAAGCCTATGCCAAATCCGTAAAAAATCTCTACCGTTTCTACTAAAATTCTACCGTGTGATAAGGATAAAAATTGTGTACTTGTTATATTTCGCCGGCTTATAAAAGCATTGTCGGTCTGAAACAGGAAAAGCGTTTGCGATAATACGGGCTCGATACGCAAATGTCCTCGGCCTAAGATGGCGTGAAATTGAAATAACATTTTAGGGCAACAAACAATTTTGCACATATGATAAGCAGCACCGCTGGGGATCGGTCGTGGAATAGGAGAGTCGCCAAAAAAAGAAAAGTAGCGAGCGAGCGATCACTGAAAAACTTCCGCCACCAGAATGTCAATGAAATATGATGGCTTCTCTTCATAATCGGGGATTACAAACGATATAAAGGGCACACCTCTAATACTCTACTACCAGGCCTGCCGCGCTCGCGCGTGTAGGTTCAAACTGCAAGTACCCCTCCGGAGGGGGCAAATCGGCAGGGCCGCACATGCGAGAGAAAATATTTTAATTATACACATTTTTATTATTTTTAATTTCATATTTATTAGGTTTAGATTGTTAAATATAAATGTTTACGATTTGTGTGGATGCATGCACGATGCCCATTAACGATCAACGATTATAATCGATGCTGCAGCTGATAATTATCAGCTGTTATGAAGAGCCTGCATAAAGTGTACTACCAAGGAAACTGAATAATAAGCAGGTACATTTAAGTGAGTTGTGTTCTGTCCGCTGAGTTCGTCATAAAGCGACCAAATTAAATACCTACCTTATACCTACCATCATCTGCATATAAACAATTTTTTCATAGTACACTGGCGAACCCGACAGACGTAGTCTTGCCGATCGCGGTTTGTGAAATTAACTCATTCTCAAATCCCCTTGAATACTCATAACAATTTTTATTAAAATCAGTCCAGTCGTTTGGGAGGAAATCAATGACAAACGTAAATTATATACACTTATTAAGAAAACAAAATTTTACTAAACTAACATTGTAGCCTAACTTGAAGATACAATTTCAGATATTACGACTACACCGATACGCTTACATAAGAGATATTAAACACAATGTAAGCCTCAGGTTATGAACACTTGGCTCTTGCTTCTGCCAATTCTGTAATGGCAGGTGGTTAGCTTAAACAACCATCTGTCGTGGCAATGAAGTCGAACACTTTAGTATTAAGGTCATCAGAGTTGTGTTGTTTATGAGTGACATTTCTAGGTCCTGATGTCAGTGTTGTGTTAGTGAAAGAGTTTTTTTTAACTTAATGTGAGAATCGAGTTCGAGGCAGAAAAGTATGAAGTTAGTAAAAAAAAATTAAATACTAGACATCTTCGTTGCGACAAAACTTGTTTGTATATAAATGTTAAAACCGTAATAGTTAAAACTGTAATCTCTAATGACCCTGGCTGTTAAAATAAACAAATAACAAAAAAACCTTAATTATCACGCCGGAACGTAAATTATTTCGAGATAAAAAGTACCCTATGTCGTTTACTGGGACTCAAAGTATCTAAGTACCAAATTTCAGCGAAATCAGTTCAGCAGTTTGAGCGTGAAGAGGTGCCAAACAATGATACATACATACTTACTCTCGAAAAACATAACGCTCCTTCTGGCGCAGTCGGGTAAAAAGACACATTATTTTGACAAAGGTTAATGACGGCTACAGCCTAGATTAACCGAAATTCCAATACAGGGTGTATGTGTATATTTACTTGAAAGGACTTTTATAAAATTTAACATGTATTTCCAGATTGAGAAATGAAACTACGTATCAAAAAAATTTCGACCCGTAATGAAAAGTAGATATGGTGTATCTAAAACGTATTTTTTCTTGTATTTGAATATATATTTGATAAGTTACTCGGGCTGAATGTGATACATTGCCGCTATAAAATCATGTTATCGACTTAATCCTGTACTTTGAACGTGAGAGCACCCGAGAGATTTTCTATAAATAATTCAAGAGGAAGATCTTTGAAATATTTACGCGTTCATTTTATATTCCAAGTATTTAAGTGTGATATCAATTGTGAAAATCGACTTTTACTTTAAACTACCATTTATTTTCACCCTGACCTTTTTTTTTTATGTGGAGCTATGTCTAGAATGCCTATCGTCAATTTTGGTATTTTTGTAAAACACTAGACTACATTCTGATACCTCGAATGCAGTATTGATTATCTGTCGCCACAACGAAAAAGGATGCATCAAAAATTTTTTTTTTCGAAATTGAGTTAAATTGTGATTTGGAATAAGCAGGAAACGTGGAACGCACTATTTTACTTCATAATTAAAAAAAAAAATTTAGACGCGTCCTTTTTCTTATCGCGCCTTTGATGATCAGGTCCAAACCGTCACAGGCGCGATCGGAACGTACAACGTACAGCTTACATGAGGCCATCAGCGTATTTTACATCGATAAATGAAGTTTATTCCAGATAACCCATGAAATATCTTAACCGAAAATTTACTAAATAAATACTAAAACTTTTTCTTTATTGTTGTTCCTAAGTCTCTATTGTTGTATGTTCTATTGCTGTTCCTAAGCACCCACATTGATTAGTTTGTATTTTTTTTTTCATAATCTTTAATTTATTAAAGAGGGTTTGTTCGCAATGCGAGCATGTCACCCTTAGTAAAAATATTAATTGTACAGACACTACAATTTTACTATTTTAATGTATGTATAGATATGCTTTTATCTTACTTTTTTTTTTTTAATTAATGGCCTGGTAACGAGGACCTTCATGTCAAATTGGAGTCTGTGATTGAATTTAGAGGCGTCTTCTAATAATATTCAATAACCCAAGTCCAAAATCAGATAACAGGCAGGCGCTCTATTCCCGTTCCGCTTCGTACCAAAGCTGACTTCCAGCCATACTAGCCGTCAACGTTGCCTTCAAACTATACTTAATTGTATTAGAATCAGGTCACACGTTTGTTTCAATTTGTAAATCAATGTTATAGCATCACAGCGATGTGTACACCCCCAAAATTATAATTTGCATTTTCCCCCCACTTATCACCGACCATTTAAAACATAAAACTGTAAAACAAAACTCAAATTATTCGCACGAGACAACTTTTACGCGATTCATGAATTTTTATTTTCAGCACTAAAAATATCTGTTTCCCTCGTACACTCGTAATAGAGTTGAAAATCGCACGGCCGTACTCAGATGATAGGCGCCTTAATTTACGTAAATAAGGCTTTCATCACGCGATATTTTAAGCAGAAGAACCGTATAACGTTAACGGGCATTGTTCGATGTAGTCACACCCGACCCTTTGACATGTATACGCAGTTCGACGAATATTATTTACGCTGGTAAAAACACATAAACACTTTTTGATCTGGTAAAGAAATTTTTAGGCATTGGATACATTCAACGTACCATTAGTAAACCAAAGGCACAACTTAGGGCCTGTTTCACCGCTTACTGATAAAGTTTCTGTTAGGCTAGTCCACAACTTTTTTGACAGAACTCCATACGATATCTGTCAAATAAATTAAAGACCATCTGTAACAATGAAACAGGCTCTTAATGAGATAAAATCCATCATAAGAGACCAACAAAACACAACATGGTTTAGACAACAGCAAACTTATAAAAAAAATCGACCAAGTGCGAGTTGGACTCATGCACCGAAAATTCCGTACCAGTAAAGAGCGAAAAATTGGGAAAACGTATGTTACGTATTTATAATCGTCGATCGTAGACGTCCAGTAGCGCCATCTAATTTATACTATGTATTATGAATGGTAAGAAAATGACAAAAAACGCGTATCTTCTATGAGCCTATCCTTTTTTTTTATTTTTAGTATTTTTTGTTATAGCGTGAAAATTTTAAAACTCTAGATATTACCGTTCTTCAGATACAGCCTGAAGTCATACAGAGAGATAGATAGGTAGACATACATCAAGTAATAGAATCCATTTTATCCTTTAGCACCTAACCCTAACAATATCAAGTACTACCATTCGTGTGATTCAAACTAAAAAATTAATACCCTCACAACTATCATAGTTTAGTTATTTTAAACTGTTTCTTTGAAATGAAACAGTTAGTGCAAAATTAATGACGATACGTTAGTGGCGTTCAGTTAGGAAAGTTAAACGTAAACTGAAAATATAATAACTGGGAAACGTAATTAG
>JAOTAV010006177.1:0-29884 GCA_026546445.1 Cyclargus thomasi | reverse complement strand
GTCAGGTCTGAAATAAAACCTACGGACACGCTAGTTTGTATAGGATCCGCTACTCTAGGTATTATTTCTCTATGTTATAATGTAACAATGAATTCTCATATAAGATAAACATTCTCTATTGTTACCGGATCAAAGAGACTTTTATTGAGAGTTTACAGAAGAATAAAAAGATAGGCGAATAAAAACTTTAATAGGATTTTATTTAGCATGTTCTGACATAAATCTGTGTTCACGGGCCGTACTCTCAAACAGATTCGAGACTCAAACGAATCGGAACTGCGTCTAAGTCTAAGAAACGTGAAATAACGTTGTTATTGTTATATGTTTATTACATTAAACATTTTTATCGATTAGTTAAAAATTCAGTGATTATAATTAAATTATTAGGAAAGAAACATTGTAATTATTATTGTAATGAATTATGTTTTAACTTATATAAATCTTGTGTATTTGTGTATATTAGTAATTTGATATTGGTGTTAAATTGTTATTATTGTACTAGTCTTAAGATCTAGGAATGTAGGAATTCTTCTTCTTCTTTAATATCTGTCAATATACCTTAATAAATAAACATAGTAGGACGGCAACATTCGTTCGAGTCTGAACACGCCGTTTGAGGGTCAGGGTGTTATGTTGCCACCGCAGAAAGGGATATTTAAGGGCAAGAGGGACAAAGTGGCAGATTTACAAAGGATATCTAAAGGTGTCGTCATGTCATGATAAGCCTGCTGGTCTATAAAATTTTGTGAAGTTCCCAAATCATCAAATTAAATATTTCAATATACTTCAGTTAAGACAATAAAAAACATTTCATTTAAGTAAATATTTTAAATTGAAGCGCAAAAACTACTTTTTACACTAATATTTATTTGTATTCTGTCAATGTTTAAAAATAGTTAATAATCGTTTACGGAGTGAAGTTTAAGAGAGAAACCGGGATATGATAATATCTGAACGTGAGCTAGCGTGATCCATTTCTAAATAATTATGGTGTTTATCATCTAAATGGCGTTATGCGACTCAAGATTAAGATCTAAATAGATCATTATCCACAGAAGTTATAATTGCTCAAAGCTATTAAATTTTCAACATATAACATTTTCATTTAATATTTCCCATAACTTCTAGAATAATAATTGCACCAGTCATTATTATTATAAAATAACATGCCAAAATTACAGTTTTTTAACCTAAAATGACTGCATTTCGACAGATCTTAATTGAGTATATACTACATCATAAAGTAAATCTTTAAAAGAACCGCAATTTATTCCTACTCAATCTTTAATAATAAGCAAACGGAGAATACTTAAAATTGTTTATTTGTACAAGCTATTAACACAATTAAGATTGTACACAATCTAGATAACGTTGATTGATATAAATTTGATTTGCCGGCCGTAACAGCTGCGCGTTTGATGCTCGACACGCTATGCGAGAAATGTCTTACATATTTTTCATGAACACGACGAAAATACATCATAGATTGCATGATATAAAATGTATAAAAAGAACATTTTATTAAACGGTGACTTCGTGATGTATATATTTTTTTGAGAATTTTTGTTTTTGTCTAATTGTTAATTTTTGAACACCTTGTATGGTTTTAATTGTTATCTGTGATGTTTTTGACACGCATTCGCGATAAAAGTTTGATTACTATTTGCGAAGTATTTGTTATTGGCATACCTATTATTATTAATATGTTGTTGATCACAAAGGTGATACTTTATTTTAACGACCATTGGGTATTTAAAACTTTCGACAATTAAATATATAGGGTATATAAAGAGATGTTTACATAAAAAAGAGTCCCTTTAAAAACTGGGAAGGATCGTTGAGTTTCCGACTCATTCATCCCTTGGCCAAACATCAGCATACCGGGCTTCTGGGGTGGTGGTATAAGTACCAGGCATACACACAGTACATCTCAGGATACGAAAATTTCCGTCGTAAAACTGACCTTCATTCATACAAGAGCGCTGGACAGGTCCAGCGTATTTATTTGGAGGTCAGTTGGCCACATTTTCAATTAAAAAATTACATATGCGAAGAAAACTAAACCTAACTTTTCACATTTTTACTTCTACTAATAAGATGAAAATGAAATTAAAAAATCTCATAATTATTTCAAAGTAACACAACACCAGCATTTTCATCTTGAAGTCAAAATTGTGAGGTTCCAAAAACTTTTTTTCCGTCCATTTAGGTCCAGTAGGTAAATAAAGGACTTTAAAAAACTATTCTAGAAATATACATGTTACATATACATAAAGTTTAAATTGCAATGGTTCCTGCGGTCGGGTTTTCTGTTTTTGGACATTTAGCTTGTTCGATAGCAGGTTGATGACCGCTAACGCCTAGATTGGGCGTAAGCAATTCACAGTCGGGTAAACGCCATCCGCTCCCGCTCGTAACACACACCGCTCGCTGCATGACTGGCTCGGCGTTATTGGTGCGAGATGACCGACACAATACCCACGTGCTTAGCGATCTATCGCACGTACACCCTGTATAACGCTACTGATACTTTATTGAGTCCCTCTTCATCTATCAGACATTCAATACAAGGTAATGATAGCTTATTTGGGACAATCTTTATGTCTATTAATGTGCTTATAACTTTGTTGTTGTCAACTGTAACTCGCGGTTTGCATAGAAATGTCAAATTTTTGTCAGAAGATTAACGACCGCTACAGGCTAGATAGGAAGAAAGCGTTATAGAAATATTACACATAATATTAGAAATAAGATAGTTTGTGAAAAAGATAGATATAGATAGATAAAATGGTTGTGATATTAAATTAAGAGATACAGATCGTGGATCTAAGTAATTTGGCCTTGTTACGTCAAACTGAGCCGACAGAGACAATGGAATTACCTTTTCATGTGGCAGTCTCCATCGCTACACTCTGGCATTGGCAATTCATGAAGGAGCCATTTTTTAAAAGAAGAAGAAGAAGACAATGGAATTGACATATCCAACCAAATGACGTAGACCCGTCAACTGGCTCTTTTTCAATTACCCCCATGATATTAAATCCAAGACGTTTAAACGTTCTTAGTAGTTGGCAGTTAATTCCTAGCAAGTTATAGTAAACTTACGATAACGACAAACCTGACCGGATATAAACGCTATTTAGCATATCATGGGGGTGAGTGATGTGGAATTTCAATATCTGACGTCGCTGACGCCATTAATCTTCTTCCCCGTATCACAAGCATCATTAATACAGTTATTTACAGTAACGAACAGCGTGACGAATACAACAACACCGGGCTATTTAGTCTCGGAGCTTCTCTGTAATTTTAATTGTAAAAAATTATTTTATAATTAAAATTACAGAGACAGACATCTTAAATTTGTCACATATATGAACGTCGATTACAAAGTCGCTGACTGTAACGGTAATGTAATTTAGAATAAGTAGCGAAAAAGCGCAGCTTTTTAAAGGCGCGCCGTATTTTTGAAAAGCTATGACATTTGGATTTCCGGAGCACATGACTGGCATATCTTTTACAGTTTTGGATACAATATGTAGACACTCGATGATACGATAGATATGTCGATGATTTAAGATAACTATAAAAAGTAAAAATAATATTGTACTACTAACGCCATCTATGAGTTGAGATGTGTAACTGCTAGATGGCGTTAGTAGTACAATATTATTTTATTATTAAACACGTCTAAACATATACACACTATACTCGTATACTATGCGATTGCGCAAACCTGTAGCTTTTTCGTTAAGTGTACCACAAACATATACGGGGTTATATCCCAATATAGACGGCTCGCTTCATTCGCCCAATAAAAAAAACTATGCTGCATCGATTATTTAGAATTTTATAAAAGCTAAAACATACCGTCTATACACAGATCGGATTCACCGAAACTTAATTTGAAATTGATAAATGATACACAGTTCTATAAACGGTCCTTCAATTAACTGGTCGGTAACAAACAATTGATTTCAGATCATTTAATTCCGATTAAGAATAAAATTTATAAGGCCAGACTCACTTATTTTCACTAATGGATTCATCTTAAGTAGTCTTTAATATATCTACATACAATAGATGTATGAATAATGAATGAACGAATGAACATGTAAATGAATTAATGGATCAAGTCTATGATTACAATAAATCTTAATAAGCTACTGGTTGGACACAGTAGCTTATCAGAAGCTACTGTATCCAGCTGAGTAGAACACAGCATGAGATAAGCTAATAAGTGTGTAGTAGTACTCTAGCGGAAAAGCGCAGCTTTGTGAGGGCTCGCGAGAATCTTTGAATGCTGTGACACTGAGTTTTCCAAAGTATTCTGCGAATGTGACTGTAACGATGTCTGATTTTTTTTTAATATAATTTTACGATTCTGGATACATGTATATACTCAGTTCATTTGGTCATCTTTTAGCTCTTATAGTTTTTCCGTAAAGTGTACCACAAACATGTACTGGGAGTAAGGTATAAAGGACTCGCCTCGCTCGTTATAATTCTTTCATTGGAATAATTCGGACATTAATACATTTAATTTATTATTTGTTAAAAACGACAAAATTTACAAAAGTTTTAAGAATTAAAATTATCATGATGACGATAACGAATATAATAACGATAACGAAACTAACGAATTAAAATTTTTTAAGTAGAAAATCAATAGTAAAAATATAAGATATTATGAAAATATTCTGAAAGTAAAGTTTAATATAACAATTAAATGAAATCATAATATAATTGCCTCAAAAGAATCAGATTTAGATGCGATCAATCAAATCGAGATTAACACTCATAAGGCTAAGCAGACATAAACAAATGGTTGAAAACCAAAATCGTATTGACCACAAGCCAGTTTAAACACCAATTAAACCTCCAAAAATCTTCAATGAGCGAGAAAAAAGTTTGATACATCAACTCTTAAATCTAATCTACGATAATGCAAAATTAAACTGTAAGATCCGAGAAATAGAATTGAAAATACCAAGGATCAAACTTTAGAGGTTGTTAGCACTACATCTTATAACGATTAACCACATAATTAATCACTGAAATGAATGTGTTAGTGAGCTCTTTACACAATAACAATAGAGGACTTGATAATGAGTAAATTGAAAGAGCCCTTTTTGTTTATAAACTTATTACAGATGACAAAGAAATGACGAGTAAGGAAATAAAATAGTGAGAATCTAAAATATGTTGTTAAATATCTCCATTAAAGATTGCGTCTCGCAAACAAAAACCTAACCCTATCTTAAAGAGCCAAAATTGTTCAATTTAAATGACTGATTGAACTTAGCATCGATTATCCTCGAAATCTCGATGATTGATTAAAAATAAAAAATGCTAGATTACAATTTAGAAGGTTGATGAAGACAAAGTGCGGCGAAGGCTGGGCGGGGCCGGTTTTCATTACTCACCGCGATAATAAATGATAAAACATTATTAATGCCAGATCAGACTGATGGAGAACTTACGGATAAATTAATTCCAGTAATTAAAACCATGATACCTGAAGGTAATCTGAGTGTAACAGAAATCATATTCATATTAGCACTTACAAAAAGTATAAAGAAATAACAAAAATTAAGAGGTATCTGGCAATAACAAAAGCTTGTTTTCGCTAAATCTTGGGTATAAACAAAACAGTCTGAACTTCGCAATAAATCCGTTACATAACATGGCCACCCGCAGCCAACTTCACACGAATAAGCTTGCATTCGATTAAGCGTATCATTATTGAAATCAATTTCGTTCTAGATATTGTTAACAGAAAAATAACTTCTGTTATCGCCTGCGTAATAACAAGCAGAAGTTTATTGGCTGTGTTTCGAGGTGATAAATTGAATAATAATTTATTACGTACAAGATAAGAGCAATCGCCCGCCATGATCGTGTACGACTATTAAACGGACGAGCACCAACCGTTTCAAGATATTTTGCATCTGGTCGGACCTTTATAACAAGGACATAGGAATTAAAACCATAAATACGAAATAATTCTGAATAAATTTAGCGCGCGCTAACGTCAATCTCTGATGGGCCTTTAATACGCTGAAACATCTTTTATTGATCAAATGGAAAAATTATTGATGAATACTTATTTAAAATCGAATTTCAATTATTATAATAATTGTAATAGCATGTAACAGGTATCCGACGAGCATAGATCACGAAAAAAATTTGCAACTTTGTTCAAAACATGTTGCATAATTTTTTCAAACGACGTTCATCTTTTGTAATTTAATGAAATGTGTTTGGATGATGACAGTCTGGACATGAATTTATGAAAACTAGACAAAGAGACATGAGTAATTTATAGTTAATTCTCTCGGTTCGGGCGTTTTGAGGGAATTTTGTGGAAATAAATTAGGACTCGTAATAATCATTGTCATCGTAAAATTAATTACATATTTTATTACTTCAGCGATTCATTTCAGATTAAATATGGAAGCTGGCGGCAGGATCAAGACATTAATTTTGTTATTACCACACGCGTTTAAATGACGAAATGCGCTTTTAAGACACACAAACAAAACCAAAGACTCGGATTTTGTTTAATTAACTGCGTACAAATACTGAGTAATGAAAAAAAAACAACAGATTTGAATGAGGAATTGTTAGAGCGAGACGGACAGAGTTATCAATCAAAAGCGCGAGATGTGATCGCCCGGAGCTATCGTCGATCTCATAATTATTTCTATTATGATATTTAGATGCAACAATGATAGCTATTGTTAAGTTTGGGCGAATTCCCATACTCGTTGCTTCATTCAATCGCAATTTTCTATCGCCGAATTTATAATATTTAAAAAAAGTTCTATTGTAGTTTCCGGATCCAAATTTGTCCTAAAGCGCTTTCGCCCATTCTAGCCAATAGCGATCATGAACCTTTTTTTTTATATATTAAATAATGGGTAATAATTTATTTTAGCTTGCTTTTTTATCATGCTTATTTTTAGGGTGCAAGCCATAAATACAGTTTGGATTAATATAATAAGAAAGTGCAAAGGTCAAAAACACTTAGTGCCAAAAAAAATCAACCGTGATATTTTGTGTCCAGTTTGAAATAAACGACTTATGTAATTTAAAGAACGGACTATACTGCTTATCTAAGAACGTAGTCCCTTAACTAGTAAGGAGCATAAAATCAGTCAGTATTTTTTTTTATTCAGTAGAAATGGGGTATAAAGATTTTTAACAAAAATCTGCCTCATTGGGCGCGCTTGTTTTACCGTCCAAGTACACCTTTAACAAATCTTTAAAATAACAATATTCACATCATTAACTCCATTATTTGAAACTTCGCCTGTTTCCTATTAATAATACTTTTTTCTGCTTCCTGTTATATTATTCAAATTAATTTTCAACAAAGCAGCATTAACCGGTTCTGAATCCGGAAGGTTTGGGTCAAAAGTAACTTCTGGGACTAATTGCTGGATTACCATATCCCCATTCTGATTTGTATAATTCAAATTCTGAGTTTCATCTGTGACCATACTAGTTGGGATTAAAAGCTGTATTTTGGGTCAAAAGTTCCTTGCCCTATTTGGGCTTTTGGGGTTTAGGGCATGTGACCTTGCACCCCTGCTTCGAATCGCGTTTTGGTATCTTTTGTGTAATTTACAATAAAGCAGTTCCTAAGTTTTCTGAACATCATAATTTATTTGATATTGAAAAATTCATCATACGTCTTATTTCCATATTTTGAAACAGCTTTTGGCGGTGGTTCGCTTGCGTTAAGAAGTATTTTTATACAATTTTTATGCTCAAATTAAATCTAAGGGCTAGAATTTATCAAAATTCTTTTCTAAAGTATATCTATGCTTTAATTATAAAATATAAATTTAGATTAATGTCTACTAGAGATCGCATGTGGTCCAAATTCGACAATATTTCTCAATTCAATCACAGACTTTAATTTGGCATAAAAGTCTCATTACTAGACCTTTAAATTTTATTTTAAAAAATCACAGACCTCAACCATAAACAAAAGATTATTTCGTATATGATTATCGTGTCATCTCAAAATATTGTAGTGTGCGTTTTATTTATTAAAAAAATGCAAGATTAAAGCATAATTTAAAATAACATTGGTATTCCACGCTCCTCCTCCATATCTACTATTACTGGGAGAAGTTTAATGATTTTACATGAACACGTCTTTCGTGAAAAGGGGTACAAAGTTTTTCGCTCGCGTATTAATATATAGACTATATAATATGATAGTTTAGTTACCACTCTGTACATCTATCTGTAGATAGCTCACATAGGAATAATCAAGGCACTAATACCCAGCTAATTACTTATAATATCTCATACAGCCAGTCGTCAATCATTACATCTTATCAGACATCAATCTGTTCGGTATAGTCCAAGAGCCCGCCTCGGTCTACCTTATAGTACATTACTGGATTTCGAAGTGGAAGCATTGATTTTCATTTACTATTTTGTACTAACAATTAGTACTAACAAATAGCTATTTTTCTCATCCTTTTTTTTTATTTATACCATATTTAACATAAAATTTAAAAAAAAATTAAACTAGTTTTCATTTTTTTTCTATCGCAACATACATCGCACAGCTATTTGTATAGTTTTGTTATTTATAACGTAAACATTAAATAAAATTGACTTATTAATATTATTGCACGCACGGTGACGAGTAATAAAATTCCAGTTCGACAAAGGACCGTCGAACAAAGATATTCATAAAACATTTAACCATCGGCTCTCGGTCTAGTATACATCCGATTAATATCAGTGGCCATTTAAATGAGACCTCCCGCGCACTCCGACCGACTCACGCGCAGGTTCCATCGCAATTCAGCCGGATCGTGTATAGATCATTTGGATCAATGATAAATTACAAGTTATATCAATCGGGAATTTATCATACAATAATAAGATCGAGATTACTGTGATTTATTGGTACATTGTAAGACTCGCTTTCTTCGTCTGGATCTTCGACTAAATAAAAATGTTGGTCTAATTAATAACAGCTTGTTAAGTCGTTCAGCTATTTAACGGTTATTAAGGTATGAATATACCAAGATTTTTTTTTTCTTTTATTTTGTTCTTTTGCATGTTTTGGACTTAGAGCCTAAACTTAAAATCAAAAGCAAAACTCGGAAGACATTCAAACTTACCCGACTGCGTCAGAAGGGTGGTATGCTTTGTGTGAGTATGTATGTATGTCGGGTTTTTGTTTTTTGGCATTTAGCTTGTTTCCAAAATATTGACACGATGAAGACAGCACATTTCTTTTTATGAATACAGGGAAGTTTTTGATAATTTGTGAAGTACTTACCTCTTCTCTGCATGAAGGCGAAGAGATCGTCCAGAAACTCTTTCCTCTGTGGATCATCGTTAATCTCGTAAAGCTGAAACAAAAGAAGAATACGTTAATATTATAACATTCTTAATGTTTGCTGGAAAAAGTAGATAAGAGTGTTAACATTAATTTTTAGAACCAAAGGGTGGACTATAATTTGTAACTTTTAGAGTTGACAGTAAAATGTCGGTACAATTTGAGCGGGCTAGTGGTCCTCAACTATGTTAAAATGGGTGTACCAAGGTTCAAAACTCGTGACGAAATTATACCTTACACAAAATACGAAAAGTCTGATTTGTATTATGAGCATTTATAAGTCAAAAATTATGAGAAATAGAATATGAATTAGTGGAGGTACTTAATCGTAATTTTTGGGAGAGACAGATCATGATTAACAGATTTGGAAGTTGAAATATGTCATCATTGCAAGAGATCTAAGCTAGTGTAGTAAACTTCTTTGTTAAAACCTTTTTTATATTTTGTACTCTTCGCTTTATGATTTTTTGACAGTTTTTTGAGAGATGTAAAAGGATGATATTTTTGGAACACCGGGAAGATACCTATTAAAAAACAGTTCCTCTCCAGTTTGATTTGATTGCACCTTCATTATAGCAAGCTTATCGTTTTGCATTCGCTTCACTAGTATGACCATTGGTATCCTCTTCGAGTATGAGAAACGTCCGTTATAGTGCCTGTATGTACCTAAACGACGCGCGCCACTGCGCATGCGCCATCACCTGCGCCGGACATGCGGGCAGCACGTGGTATTCTAATTTCAAATTGTTCTCACATATAAATAAGTTACCTAGAAGTTGGTAGGCTTGGTTTAGTCGAAGAGGAATTAATAAAAGAACGAGAATATATTCCCTCGTAGGAATAAACCTTTTCTATTAGAGACATGATTATCGTTGCTACTAAAGCTGCTAGGAAAATCGACGATCTTTTACAGAAAGGATGTTTCATGGAATATAAATGCAGGAAACTCTTTCCAATAAGTATCATTGACATACAACGGAAAAGCTAAGAATGCGGTGCTAATGACACATTGATAAAACATAATTTCTAGATTAAGCCCGCACCTAATTCCCCCCTTAGAAGAGGATGTACCTCCCCCCACGTCCTCCCCCCTATCTCGCGTGACATGAGCGGTAATTGCAAAGATATGCGGCACTTAGTCATAATATGCCTTCATGTCATGAGAGCCCGATATCTGACAGCATTCGTGTTATACATAATGATGTTCCAAAGGTATGTTATAGCATTAATAGTTAGCAAATTAAATATTACAGTAACATAACTAAAGGATCGAAATACCAAAATTGGTTTTATTCATTTGGTTGCTTTCGGTAACAGCTCTATAGTAAAAGTACCTGGTAGCGTGATAAATAAACCTACATTAGCATGTCTTAACTAAACTTTCCCCTGTTTTTATGCTAAAGGGTTGGTAAATAGGCAAAACCCTTCGAAGAGCAGTTTCCAAAGCCCAGCTAGGCTTTGTTTTTGATATGATCAAAAAACCCTACAATAGACGAATATCTACTACAAATTCTTTAATAAGAAGTCGGTGGAGTAGGTTATCCATATTTCCAACTGCTTCATCTCTTTATCGCATTCCAAACATTCATTAATAGAATTTGACCAAACACTTTCATTCATAAAATGCCCGTTATGCACACAAGTTATCCGGTCCGAGCGCCGCACTATGACATACTGTGTTCACATACTATGTTGACATATACGTTTACCTACATCGGACCACTTAGGCGACACGTCAGAACAAGCCGGGACATCGAAAAACCATTTAACGCTTCCTGCCCCTTTGATAGATAATAGAGAAATTTGCATAATAGCGTAAGTGGTGGTAACAAAGAAATTACAGTTCAGTCTTTGTTTGAAGCGACATTCTTTAATTGAGGAGAAAATGGACAGCAAATTAGCAATCCTAAGTGGTAGGTCTATAGTTTAAAGGTTTATAAATGATATGAGCTAAAATACACCCAGTAGAAAAGTAATTTCAAGAAATATCCAAAGATAGAACGAAGTCTCATTGAAGAAACGGAACTTAAAAAAGAAGTATTAAGGGATATAGCAATCGTAGATTTTAAAGTAAGAGAACAATAAAAAAAACTACAAGATGGTTGACATCAATTAAAAGTTGAAGTTGTAGATGTAACAACTAACGTCTAAAGCACAACTTAAATCTCAACATAAAAAAAAATCTCAACACAGTCCAATTTCTAATCACAATATCAATGACAACCAAAATGCTCCGCCAGCAAACCTAGTTACATCCACAGACTATAAAAACAATAGCCAGTTAAAAACAAACTCTTCATATAATTGGTGTTTCCCGGCGTTAATCGAAAACGCCCGTGTGATTAATCGCGGCCGTCTGACAGGGCGATGGGCGAGCGCTTGATCCTCCATTGACACCGATCTTATGCCTATCACCCTGTAATGACTAGCTGTTGACACAGGGCTTGCATGTTGTGGAAGTTTTAATTTCATTTTCCTACGTAGATTGGGAAAAGCGGATGTATCAGACAATTTATGTAGATTTTTGTCTAGATTGAAAGAGTCGGAAACTGATAGGTTTCCGTTTATTTATTTATTTTGTTAAAAATGTAATAGGATGCCTGCGTTAAAATAACGTAAATTCTTGTATAAGCATTTTAATTTGTTCCTTACGTTTAAGAACTATTATGATAACATTTTTGTTTTTTTTCCATAAACCTTCAAATATTCCAAGGTTTACGGCATATTACAGTAGTTTTATTAACTACCGCTTTACTTTATCAGCTAAAGCATTTGGTTGCAATATTTAGTTGCTAATATTTTCGAAGTAGCTTTGTTTTAATTAGTTGAATATAAACTTCATAATATAGGCATACCTAATTTAGTTGTTATCGTCATCTCTGGTACAACAACATCAACCCTCAATAATTTTAAAATACCCCCATAACAAGAAATTTTGATGCAACTGTCAATACCCATTGTGTTTAGCTGTTACCGCGTGTACTTATTCACGCGAGAGGGGCTGCTGGCTAAATTGTTAGCCGTTACCGCGTATACGTTTATTCAAGCGGAGAGGGCTACTGGCTAATTGGTGGATCACAATGGGGATCAGCGGCTTAGCCGACCCCGTGGGCGACTAGTTATGATAATATTCATACACATGAGATTCACGAGATTCGTGTGGGAATGTGTTGAATATGCAATTAAAAGTTGATGCATCAAGAAGTTCAGTATTTTCTACGTCCTTTTTGACATAAGTTGTTTTTTTTTTTCTGCATTTTAATAAGAAACACTTGTAAATACAGTTCTATTAACAAACTTCTGCCCTAGACCTGAAGGGGTCCGAAGCGATGCGAAGAAGTTTTCATTGTCAACATGTTGCAAAAGTTACGCACTATTTAGGAAAGTTCTGAAAATGTTTGTGGAAACTAGTCAGAGTAAACAAGCTAAATGTCCATAGAACAGAAAACCCGACTGCAGGAACCATGCCTATGGAGGAGCTATTTACTACTAGAACTAAATACTAGAAAAAACTAGAAAACTATACTAACTAAAAAACTATACTAGAAAAAAAAAAAGAAATTTGGAACCTCAAAATATCGAATTCAAAATCCATTTTGTTCAAAGTCATTTTGATTTTTTAATTTGCCGAGTGTAACTAACGCTATTAAAACGAATCTAACGATACCTCATACGTTAAAATCCATCAAGACTTAGACTGCATAGCGTGCCAAACAATTATTTATACATACATACATACTCTCGAAAAACATAACCCTCCTTCTGGCGCAGTAATGACACTTAGTCGTGGCTTAAAATTGACCTGGATAAAATTCCATGTAGTTGTCTGCGGTATCTGATAGTATTATAGCATATGCACGGTATAATTTTGTTATTTTGCGCCAATAGTCTGGGTCGGTAGCAATAACCGAAATCGTGAAACATCGCATCCGATTGAATTATCGTTTACTGGGACAAGGTGTTACTACATAATGTATACGACACTCTGATAGGCCATTGTTAGAAGATATACGCTGGGCCTTCGTGCGACTATAAACCTACTTGCATGTTATAATGCTAGATTTTTATGTTATCGCGTTGTAACGATAATTGTTGATGGTTCGGGGTTTTCACACTGGACGCGGTGCGATGCCGGGATAGGTCAGAATGAAGAAATGTCCAAAACGCTCGGGAATAGTTATAGTTAAGACAGCGCCTAGTTTCTAATAATATTTACACTGTACCTTTTAATAAAAAGCCCAAATACCCGGACCTATCTGTTTGTTGTACGCATTTACAGGAATAAATAAGTAGTGCGCTCCTGTTTATTTTGTTTCACAATATTTTACTTACTAATACCTAAAACATTTAGCCCTTTTCGTCTAGTTTGTACACAATTCCTATGACCACGTTGTTTTTTATCTCCAAGTGAAATGATGAAACACTTAAGAAGTTTAAACGTGTTGATAATAATAGATGTTTATCACGAAGTAAGTTTTAATGTCTTGTCAGCTGCATTTTGACTTACATGCATCAAATGTTAACATTTAATACAATTAATAGCTAACCTAGAACGCTTAGCATATCCCTAACTAGGCATGAAACCGCAACGCATATCGCGTCGCAGCTCTCTGCGCTGTCCTATCATAGTGTGAAAGCCCTTTACAATTCACTATTTATTGCAAAGTGAAATAGGTGTGACGTTGAGGTTTTATAGTTTTACGAGCGATTAAAGCAAATTTTCTCCGTATTAGACACTATTGAACGTTAACTGACTAGATTACAATCACGGCCTTGTAGAAATGCGGCGTAGACCTGCATTGCCCTATAAAATGACTTAAAATAAAAGTAACGAAAGTATTGGTCAAAATTTAATCGGTGATTTTGAGTGATTGAATCGAAATTAACGTGTTAATAAAATGAACTGTTACTTATTTTAACTCATATCCAATTTTACTTTTGATATATTTGAAAAGCTTTCAACGGAATTCAAAACCAAAGATTTTTCAATTTGCAATAATTCTTCGATTTCGCATTCGAATTCACGGGCGTTCATTCGCAGTTCATCAGTCAATTGAACACTCGGTAGACACTAATCGTTACTACAATCCTCATCTAAATACATGAAAATGTAAACTCAATAAGTGTAAATCTCTGTGTAAGTTCAGTTATTTATACGTGCTCCCCACTCCCCGGTAAAGCAGGGTTTGAATTATTGACGGCAATTTGAGAGTGTCTCGCGGCGCTTGCAATGTCTTTTTATATTTATGCCGCATTCCCTTTTGTAGCGTAATTGTATTGTTTTTATATGGTGAATATGTGAGTTAAACCTTGTCTATGATGTTTGAGTCGGGCCATGAGAGATAACCGTGATTGTGGAGAAAAAAGACGAAGTAGATTAAGGTAGGTAACAGTTTGAATATTTTCATTTTTTCGCAAAAATTGAGAACGGAAAAGTGATCTTAAAAAAAGTTTGGATATCGTGTATAGCCAGACACACATATAAGCCAGATAACAAACAAGGCACGTTACAAGGTTTGCTAAAATTATAAAAGAAAACATTAGAAATAGCCCGTACGTTTATGACTTACGTCTTTTTTTATTGAGCAATCGTAGTTGAAACAAAGAGTAGACTGCCGTTTATCGTTCCTAATCGCCTATCGTGGACGTTATAGACAAACTTTAAACGTTTCTCTACGCGTCCCCTTTTATTCCATCATGAGCTAAACGTGGAGAGGAGGTATAACATGACGGTGATCGTAAAGCCAGTATTGACACAACGTATCCACAAAACGTTTCGTCACGACTATACCTAACTGTACCGAGATCGTGAACGATTCGTGAATGAACTTTATAATTTGGTATCACATTTGTACATAACTGTACACGATCGATTTATGAAAGAAGTGACATTTAATTTTTTTCAAGTTTAAAAATTATTTTAATGCTCACCCAAAAATTTTAGCTTCCTTGAAAGGAACATCAAAAATAAAGAACAAAATCCTAAACTTTTGAATAACCTTAAAGGGCAAAAATAATCCTTTAAAATATTAATGCCATAGATAATACATTTTTCTAATAGATTATTTAAGTTAACCAACCGGATATTTTATATGATTTTCGAATTTCCATGAAAACCGCCGAGCATATTAGGCATATCACCCTCATTTAACAGTACATTTACTGCATTTCCTTCTAAACTGCTACCTAATAAAAAGTTCAGAGAAGACATGTGATTGAGGGCTTACGGGCTGTTAAGTCGATGTCTGAGTGACTTGTGTACACAATATAAATTGTAAACTTAATGATAGACGTCTTAAATTAAAGTAGGCTTCCTTTTCTTAGGCTGTTTCTTAGTTAGTTTATTTTTTTTTTCTACTTTTTCAAAGACGAACATATATATACAACAGTGAACAGACGCCAGGCCAGCTTTAAGCTTTAAACACCCATACCGTATACTACGTGTGTAGGACTATAATACGGTATTATAAACGGTGTCTCTTTTCCTCTTTATGCCGAAATCTTTTTTTTGAAAATTGTGAACGCGTTTCGCGTTTACATAGGATTTTATATGGGATTTGTACAGCGCCATCTAGCGATGCTCACAGTCACATGTACAAATCCCATATAAAAATCCCAGTTAACGCAAAACGCGTTCACTGTCGAATGTCAAAAGAAAACTCACTGTGTACTCGGCTCTCAGGCAGACAAAAAGTATGGAGATTCTTTGCGTCCTAAGGTCGTTATCATGATCACACGTTAGGAACCACTTTGCCAATTAACAGTTTTTATAAGATACGGCCATTTGGAGCCAGGTGGTGAAAAAACCTTCCATAACCAAGACGTGACATCTAATAAAGTCTTGGTTATGAAAGGTTTTTCCACCACCTGGCTCCAAAGGGCCGTGTTTTATATGAGCTGTTAATTGGCAAAGTAGTTCCTAAAGTGTGAGGGCACTGCCCTAGAACAAAGAACGACTGATTCTTTAACTGAACGATTGAACGTATAAATTGGTTATGCTTTTACGTTGTAAGTGGATAGTGTTGGTATATTACATTCCAATTAAATACTGTCTGGTTGTAAATGGTAATAAAATTTAATTTAAAAGTCACTAACTGTACTATGCCCACTTCGAGAGTGTTAAACGCATTCCATAACGGAAAATTAGGCCTAGCCCCCTTATTAATAAAAATATTTAGCCAGTGTTTCAATAATCAAGGTTGGCTGTCCCTTTCTGCCGTGTGACGTTTTCAATATTCCAGCAAAGGACTGCGAATCTTGATTAGTAAACACTGTTTAAATATTTTTATAAATAAGACGGTTAGTCTCCTAGCTCTTATCCATCTCCCGAGCGATTTTTAGACAAATTGATTTCATGAGTTATAGTGTAAGAGGCACTTGCTTGAAAAGGACTTGAGAATCAGCTTATTTACAAAATGCTGGTGTTTGTGATTTTGCATAATCACAAGTGTTGTTCAAGAATTTTCATCATCACATATGTATCACATTAGCATGCCAAAGTAATTCTTATTACAGCAGGATAGCCGAAGCCGCACATTGACAAAATCATAGAAATAGGAAAAAAATGTTTTTTATTTCTATGATGGTCTTAATATATGAACGTATATATAATCGAAGGTATATATGAACGCTTTAAAGCATTTGTGTGTTATCCAACAAACAATCAGATTTTAAAGTTAAGAATGCAGCATTATTCTATAGATCTTAAGGAACAAAGCTGCATTCATAGTTTAAAATCTAATTTTGTTGCTGATAACACACAAATGCTTAACAGCGTCAATATAAGGATCCGTTCTTATAAACTATTTTAGCCGAGCACTAGGTATTTAAGTTTAATTTAATTCTTGGTGCATTTTAACATAACACTCTCCTACACCCAGCGGCCGTCTTTTGATAGGGCGCGCTAACCGCCATGTTTACATAAAAATTACACACAATTCGACCGTCCGTCCGTCCGTCCCGATTGATACATTACTTCATTACGTTCACAGAACACTTTACACTATCACTTATAACGCGCTAGTTAGTACTCGCGAGTTCAAAATATTGTCTCCCAGGAACGATATTACTATAGAACCTCTGTTACGAATCTCGGTCCGGATAAATGAAAGAAAAACATGCAAAGTTTAAGAATCTTTACTCAATATTATAAAAGTATGTCCTTCGTTCTCTTCCTAACGAAGCAAACAATTTTGATATTTGGCTTAATCGAAAGGGTGAAGAGTAAAACAGGCCTCATTTAAAGACCACACGGAAATGATAAGAAATTTCAAAATAGTACAATAAAGAGAAAAACAGCTTTATATAGAATTAAAGAGTCTGTATACAGACAGGGACAAACAAACATAAATTAATCTATAATATTTGACTACGATAATTTCACCCGTTTGGTCTTCATTTGTTCTTAGAAAAGCATCATGTTCCCAAAGGAGGCATACAAGAATAGAAGAAATATTTTTACCACATTTTTGAATTCCACGTTAGCTAAGCCTCGGGGCAAAAGCTAGTAAAACTATTGAAAGAGAAACTCTCCCAGGCCGGGTACGTTGATTTATGAAAATTACAATTCAGGATACTTTTTAGAATTTAGTATACTTCATACTATATCCTTGCCTTCATCGTCAAAATATGTTAACTGTTGCAAGTAGCCTTTTGCTAGTCAATTGGCTAATCTCCAGAGTGAAAGAAAATCTGATCGGACGCAGCTGACAGCCCATATAAAACGTCCGCGACTTGCGCCTTATAGTTTGCACACTTCAATGTACATTTATTACCTAGATCGCGCTATCATGAAAAGGCAAAACATTGTATTCAAGAATACAGTGTTTTGCCTTTTCATGATAGCGCGGCTGTCAGTCGCGTCCGTAAGTCGCGTCCGATATGTTTTCCGCTTCAGCAATCTATTCTATATACTTATTTCGTTTGATTTCCAGTCAAATTTACACCCACGTAGGATTAGTATACATGTCGCACACAATCAAAGAGGTCTCAATTATAAAGCTAAGCCAGTGGATACGGCCACTGGAGTGCGGGGAGGGGTAATGAGCAGGACACCATTATTCCGGTCAAATAGTCGTGTGATCGTCAAAAACAATTGCCGACTGCTGTTAGGGACCATCGATGAAGTACGTCACACGCGAAGGGGGGAAGCAGCCGACGAAGTGTGACAAAGGGTGGGAGGATTCTGTGACATCACATTTTGAATTAATAATCAAATTTGAAATATAATAGCGCTTAAATTTTTTGCATTTAGGGTCTGTTTCACCGCTTACAGATAGTCTATCCACAACTCTATTTGACAGATGTTGTGTGGAGAATCTGTCAAAGTTGTGGATATCCAAACAGGAAACTTATCAGTAAGCTCTTAGTCTAAAACGCAATAAACATTAATTGTTTAGCCAACATCCCACTACACATCTAGCGAATTAATATCACAGTAATACACACTACCCGCCTCCCTTTGATCTCCAATTAGATGAACATTTTGGGGTTCCGTATTATCCCAGTCCCCCGACGGCGATGGGATAGGGGACGAATGTTGCCCCCTAGTGTGACCTACTTGCACCTGATATGTATTGTGAATTGCGCAAAGGGTTACTTGACTAGGGCTGGCAGTTAATATTTATTATATTAACTGCCAGCCCTAGTCAAGTATGCAAAAGATATTACATAATGCACAATATGTAAATTTTTTGGCACTTTTAAGTTTTAATATTAGGTATGCTCTAGGTTATACCTTCGACTTTGCTTGCGTGGAATAAAGAAATTTAAAATGAAAAAAAATACAATGCATCCTTTAAACTAAAACAGTTAATACCTTTTTAAATCCATTATGTAGAGGACCTATAAAAAAACCATAATGTCAATCACAGACTTCAATTTAGCGTAAAAGTCTCGCTACCAGGCCATTAAATTTTATTTAAAAAAAAATCACACTTCATCCATAAACAAAAGATTATGTTGTGTATTATTATCGTGTCATATCAAAATATTGTAGTGTGCGTTGCGTATTAATTAAAAACATGCAAGATTAAAGCATATTTTAAAATAATATTGGTATTCCACGCTCCTTCTCTATATACACTGTAACTGGGAGAAGCTTCATGCTTTAATGTCTACGCGTCTTTCGTAAAAAGGGGTACAAAGTCTTCCGCTCGCGTATTAATATATAGATATAACGTCGGTACATTATTATTAGTAAGGAGTTATGTCAGAGGAAAAATAATCGCTTTTCCAATAAAAGTAATAACGGAACCGCTAGGGCGGGCGGGCAGGACGGGGGGCGTGTATGTAATCCGCCCTAAGCCATACAGCAATTACGACTGATATCAATCTGATTAGTCACACTACTGTATCGATATCTACTATGATTCTGTTGGAGCTTTTGTATTATTTCATTATTCAATTCTTTGAATATTATTTAGAGTTTACTTAATTCATATTTCATAGTAATATTTTTATAACATATCCATAAACCAAATGTTTGTTTGTCTGAATCAATTTTGGTAAAATTTTGTGAAAAGATGCTTTGAATCTCTAAATAGTGAATAGGATTATAAATAGTTTCAATCACGGAAAATTAAATCGAGGACAAAAAATTGTATTATTTTTAACCAACTTCCTAAAACGAGGAGGTTACATGTTCGGCTGTGGATTTTTTTTAACGTATACATTCATTCCGCCTATTTCACTTTAACTTCAACTATTTCTGGATACAATCTTCATAATTTTGAAGTCGGTGCCAGCCCAAAAAAATCAGATTAGCTCATGAATAAACGGACATGGTACCGACTTCGGTATTGGATTTTGTAACTTAAAATTTTAAATTAAGTTTTTTTAAGTTAATTATTAATTTCTGGACACAATCTCTGTAAGATTGTGTCCAGAAATAGTTGAGGTCTAGTCAAATTCTGAAAAAGCCCTATTTAGGAAGTAATATTATTTCATACTTTTCAGTTTGTAATAGTTTATTTTTATTATTTTTCTAGTCTTAGCATTGAAAATTGATTTTTCATATAATTTAAAAATAAAAATATTTTATTTTAATCGCGTAAAGATAATATTATTTATTTAACACATTATTACACAAATAATCATTTTGTATAAGGTTTTATGTTTAAGACTGAAACTTCGTTTAACTTATTTTTTTATATTAAGTTTTAATTTGTATGTGTCATTTCTTATTATGTACAATAACGCTTTTTACATCTATTATAAGTAAGTAGGGCAGAATGTGATATTTTTTTAAGTTATTTAAGTATAAATGTATATTCCTATAAACTGTTGATGTGCCAATAAATAAATCACACAATAAACAATAAATTTCTTTCCCTCTGATATCTAATAGATTTTCTTCTTCAGGTATTTATACGTTCTAAATTGCAGTAGTTTTTTTTCTGTCACACCTAATACTTTTCACTTAGCTTTCACAAAAGCTCGACACAAGAGCTTAATAAGTTCCATTGAGAGTCGTAAGCTCGCCATTGGTATCAGTTTGACCGATAAATTGCGGATTTTAGACAAGAAGTTTAGAAGTGCACTAGCTGTTACCCGCGACTCCGTTCGCGTGGTAACAAAGATGACATTGTTATTTTCTATAACAAAATTAAACGCTTATCACATCTAGTGACCTCTTAACAGAATCTGCGATACATTTTTTAAACTCTAATATGGGAATTTAATTAAACAGAGTACAATGAGTAGCTGTCATGCGCCGTTGTAATGCATGCCAGGAATCAGAGATGGCGCTGTATGTGTAAAATGAATTCCCCAGTTTTCCTGAACATTTTCCAGAATCACTTTGCTGTAAACCTCACGGAGCCCGAGACCTTTCCAACGAATGCATAGTCGTGGAAATCGGTTGATGTGTTCTGGAGTTTTATCATCAGGAATGAAATCTGACTTTTTTTATATAATAGATAGAAAGTCACTATCTATTAAATTATCGCGCAAACTCGCAAAATCAAAAGAGTTGTAAGTGTGTTGCCGGCATTTATGGACGATAGATAACAGCTGCGTTTAGAAGTAACAAACATCCATACAAAAATTCACCAGAAATAATATTATAGCGACACGAAAGTTACACGGATACATTTTATGCAATAATCAGCAGTATTTCCGTACCAATACCACGAGCAATCTCAAGAAGAGCATGTTCTCTGTTACTTGAAATGCCGGTAACGTACTTTAACTATTCTAATGTAGCAAGTGTCGATGGGCGACGGTAGTTACTGTCCAACAGGCACCCGCCTGCTCGTTTCCCCCAATTTTATATAAAGAGAACCTATACAACGCGACTGAAAAGATCATGACAAAATTTCGTTCAACCAATACGGAAAATTGTACACTCCCAGTTGAAGGTACCAGAGCTAATGTTTCCTTTGTCGAAGAACTAACGAGAAATATAAGCGTTTCGCAGTGTCACCTAGAAGTTTATACGATATTTAACCTTATGAATTCGACATAAGGTACCATTGGAGGCAATATAACTGTGGACGTAGTAAGACACGATATTTGCAATTTCTACACTGTCGCACGCACTCGCTAATAAAGCCGACGTGCGACGGTAATGCAAAGTTTTATCGAAAAAGGATCAGCCGGACTCGATAATTGATGCTAAAAAGGGCTCAGGTGTGTTCTAGGTGTTTGTTTTCCTGGAAATATTTATACATACAATATCTATATAAAACTATAGATAAAACTGTAAAATTGGCGTGTCCGTACGTTTAGTATTTTTACAAAATAATTTTGGGGAGGTAAAAACAGTAATAGAACACGAATGAACATAAAATTGTTGTCTGTTTATCTGTTTGTACGCGCTAATCTCCGGAACTACTGGACGGATTTGAATAAATCTTTTTTTGTTTAATGGCTACTAACTCTGGGCAAAATATAGGATACCTTATGAAGTGTATATCCTATATGTTGCCCAGAGTTCATTTTCCCGGGATATATCCCGGGAAAATAAACGGTTCCCGCGTGACGTACAAATTTTTGCTTCTGCCCGCGACTGCATCTGTGTAAAACTTTATTATCCCGTTTCTGCAACACTTTTTGATTCTATTGATCGGCTCCTAATAATCGTAATAAAGCGTGATATTATAATATATTTTATAACATTGCGCTGCGACCTTTCTCGATGCATGGACTAACCAACACAAAAATATTTTTTCGATTCCGGCAAGTACTTTCTGAGACCAGCGCGTTCGAACAAACAAACATAGACATTTATACTAAAAATAGCTGTTGCCTGCAACTCCGTCCACGTGGTAACTTTTACCTTAAAATTTTTCCTGATTTTTTTTGCTACCTCATGGAGCCCGAAACCTTTCCAACGCATGCAAAACCGCGAAAATCGGTTCCTGCGTTCTAGAGTTTTAACGCATAAGCTAAACCCTTTTTATTATATAATAGGTATATATTTAATAATGCTAGCGGCATTATCAGAAGTTTCCAAACTTTTTTACGTACCCCCCCTCGTTGCAAGTTTTTTTTTTTTAATGTTTATTACAAAGGTCTTTACAGGATAATTTACTAGTTTAAGAGGATAACTTTTTGTTATTATTTCAGTCAATCCCTCTCTATTGTCTTTACAAACATAACTTTCCTTTTTTTAAAAGCATCAAGAAAGAGCAACCACGTCTCAAATCGCGTAACAGATTACAGTTAGCAAACTTAATTATATTCTAAGCTTTATATTTGAACAGTATTGTACAAAGAGTATCGTTTCCAGACACGTCCAAGATAATTAATACTAATTACTAGAAGACGCTCAGGCATTTCCTAGTACATAAAGATCTAACTTAATGCAGGATTCTCGAGTTAGAGACTTGATACGCACACAAACGTGTAGAATACATACCTACATTACATACACAAGTGCAGTACCTAGATTATATTTTTAATTAAACATTGAATTGAGTTATGGTCCGGTTTGGAGTCCGACCTTTTGCAGATAACGAGCTAAACAGTGCCCGCAGGTTCGATATTTAAGAATACTGTTTTATACTTAGGTCCATAACTGACTTGATCGTACAAAACCTAACCATATTAAATCAGTAGAATCACACACGCAAAGTACACGCATTTGATTATACACGTACGGTAAACATGTGTAGGTTTTACGGACTAAGAACAACAGGTGTATTAAACCAGAAGGCCTACGCCGAAACTATTCTGAGACTCAACAAACGTTTTATTCTGGAAACGTTTCGGAGTAGACCTCCACGCAGACATAAACGTGAGCAGTTTATTTGCAGGTGCATCGCCCGTCCGCCATGATAGTTTGAGCTACGATGATATTAACTGATTTTCACATTTCCACTTCTTTACGACACGAGCTTACAGCAACGGATAGGCAGCAGAAGTCAAATTTATGACGAAATATGGATATAGAATTTTTACTTTAGCATTAAGCAGGCAGTAGCTTGGATATCTGAGTAAATATTTTAGAGCGCCCGTAGCCTAGTGGGTAAGACCTTTGGTTCGCACTCGAGAGGGTGCAGGTTCGAACACTATTGAAGGCGATAGCCAATGAGACATGTTCCGATCTCAAGTACATAATACGGATGCTCATTGCTCAGTGGGAGAGCCATGTTTCGGCACAAATGCACCGGCTCTACCGGAGTGACACCACGGCTTCACAGGAATCTGGCGTGAAACCGCGTTGTGCTGTGTTTCATTCAGTGAATGAGTTTATCGGTGGCCCAACTTCCCCAATTCCCATTCCCTCATAAAGGCCGGCGACGCATTTGCAACTCTTCGGATGTTACAAGCGTCCATGGGCGTCGGCAGTTGCTTTCCACCAGGTAACCCGTCTGCTCGCTTGCCCCCTAAATATCATAAAGAAAATACATACTTCTTTTTGGTCAGGTAAGTTTAAAACCTGTTCTTTTTCTCCAACACTGACGTAACTCCAGATAATCGATTTAACTCGAAACGCAACCTTTTTTTGGAGTAATAAATATAAACCATAATGTTCGCAATAAAATCTCAAACGTGGACGACAGATAAATTATAAAGTAAGCCGATAGAGCGGTATAAAATCATTAGTTTGTCGCGTTATCCGGTAGTTAAGATGAGCTATAAAACGCCTCACACTAGGCAGTAAAGAGCCCACCCCGTTTACAAGCGGTTTTTCGTTGCGCGATCATAAGAGTAGGCGGTAACTTAAAACTTGTTCAATTCAAGTGATGGTACCTCATGATATAGTTAACTAGCTTTTTCCCTCGGCTTCGCTCGCTTTAAGAAGTATTTTCATACAAACTTTCAACCCCTATCTCACCCTCTGGAAGGAAAATTTGATGAAACGCTTAAACACGTAATTATTTATTTTAAACCAGCAGCTCAGAAACAAAATTTTAGCTCTCTAACTTATAAAATTATGAACTTTCGTAGAAAATTTTTTAGAAACTTTAACCCCCCTTTCACCTACTTAGAATTTCCGAAAATGCTTAAACACGTATCCATTTATATTGAATCGGTAGTTGAGAAATAAAATTTCATGTCTTTAACTGAACAAATGACAAACTTTCATACAAACTTTCAACCCCTATTTCAGCCCCTTAGGAGTAGAATTTTTTAAATTCCTGTCTTACCGGGGGTCTACCTAATATAACAATTCTAACAAGAAGATATAGATAGACACAAATAAGTTGGCAGTGGTTTTCAAAATGTAGGTCACGACCCCCTACGTTCACGACGGTACATTTTATTTTCCAAGAAATTTCGACTTAAAATTATATAACTATCGCATATTTAGGCCTCTTGTTCTATTCGATATAAATATTATTATTGATATCAAATAGAACAAGAGACCTTAAAATGTAATAACTACATATTTTGAAAATTTTGAAAGTGGTTTATTGTCATCTACGGATCAAAAACGATAAGTGATTACGCTTAAGCGTTTAAACTTATTGCAATAAACATTTTTCAAGATCGAGGAGATAAAAAAAGGGGGATCAATAAAAATAAATCCCAACGAGTTGATACGACGAAATGAAATTATAAATGTCATCCAAATTACTACATCGCTTACGAGCATAAACATTTATCATAAAAACTATAAACAGATTAGTCGCTCATAAAATAAAACATAAATTACATAAATTTATACCTATACCATTTTTTAATCCTAAATAATATATTAATTTTGGTATAAAAACTTGTAATTAACGATCATCAAACAGATCGGCGTGTTAAAAGATTAACATAATTAATAGATGCCTCGTTTTTTTCACTTTAATTATTCTTATTAAGTAATTATAATAAAACAGCAAGTTAGATAAAAAATAACTTTACAGTAATAATCTTTTAATAATTATTTATAATACTTTATGGGCCTGTTATAATTATATCACTGAAGAGTTTTAGCGTATATTATTTTATATTATGCCCTAAATAAACCTACGTAGGAAGCTACGGTAGTCGTAAGTTCCTACCCTCACAAAGAGTTAGATTAAATAATGTCAAGATGTTTAAATAATTTCTCATATCATAATCAATTTATTCTTTACCTACACAAATGATAGCGATAACAATATTATGATCGTTACTTGAAATCATAATTAAAATGAAATATATTAGTTATAACGCAATGTAAAATTCAAAATTAATGACTCATTCTAATGAAAAGTAAATTAAATAATTATTACTAATTTATTTGTGCTATCAAATATAATGAAATTACTTTATTATGCACTTAGCTGCATCCAATTATTTTTAAATCATATTTAGTACATAATTTGTGCTAAAAATATAAAACGAGTCACTATTTTTTTTTAAAGTTAAACCAAACACTTACTTTAGAAATGAAATATTTAAACAACTATAATAAACATATATAAACCATGAAGAAACGATATACAGCAATATTTAAAAAGACTTTATTTAAAAACTAAACTAGTACTAAAATAAACAGTTTACTCACCACCTCGTACTTCACGGAAATACTCATTTTGCCAATTGGACACATTCACGAAAAAAAACACTAAGTAGAAGAAGAAGGAACCGCCAAATCCAATCAGTCAAGTGACAGATTGTCAAACACGTGCGCGTGGCCACTGCGCCAACGACCAATATCAAACTAAATCGAAAATCAGCCGCAAATACTTGGCCGGATGAGACGGCGATAAATAATATTAATTCGGCTAGAGCGGGACAGGTATATCACCCTACAGGGGTTGTATTGTTAATTGTTACAATAGTATTGTTTTGGTATTTAGGTATTATTTACAATTAATATTAGGATTTAGGTATAAACTTTTCGTTAAATTTCATGCAAGGATATTATGAACCATTTTTAAACATTTTAGAATTACATACGCTAAATCGAACAAATCGGCTGTAACTAAATAACGACAAAATATTAAATAAAATAATGAAACAACCTAATTCAATCTTCATAAAGCACACTTTACCGAAATGTAAAATTCCTACAAATAATAAATTAATTTAGCGGTGACAGTAGCACGCCAGTTGTTATGGATTATCGAGGGGTTGTAAATTGAAATTTTACCAGAAAATTATTGCATCAACGCAACAATCGATTAAATTCGCCCTTCTCGGGCTTATCTAGTTATTGATATCTGTGAAGTGGCCAAATCTGGATACGGGCGACAATTGATACGGGTAGATGGATCAAAGTTGTGACAGTCTTAATAAGCAAAGGATTAGCTATCGCAAAGACATTTAAAACTTCATCAAAAATAATTTCTATAGAAAGTTTGTAAACCTTTAGGTTAGTTTATCTGATGATTTGTGTGCTTTTTTTTTATTTTATTTCAATATTCCTATAATGAATATTGCGACTTATTGTTTGTAATACTGCTACAACTAAGACGACAATTTTTTTAAATATTAATACAAGATAATATTGTGACATCTGGCATTTTGCTTATTTAATTTAATAAATATGTATTCAAGTTTATTTTACTCGTCTTCATGGGAACTTTCCAGAGCTTTGTCTCTGTAACAATGAGTGAGTCATACTGCCAACAGATTGACTTCAATAAAACCTTTTTTTACTGCTACCCTGACATAGAAAAATTTTATCTTTATGGAATAATGCACCAAAAGCAGACGTCGTCGCCATCAATAGACGTTAAAACAACCAAATAAGAATCGAAACGAAAATTAGCAAATTCAGTCTAATGACGAAGTAACTATAATTTCAGGTCTAAATCAAACAGTTCTTAGTTTTTGTAGGCATATTGCTTTCTCACAACTTAATAGAATTAATACTGATATAATAGATTAATATTAAAGATCTAAAACATAACTTTGTGTTATGTAAGTAAATGTAAATATTTTTAAAAATCTCACACAGGATAAACTTTTCACTAGAGGTTAAAACCCAATGTAAAGCTCAAACAATGGATGGTAAATATACACTGTTTTGGAGAATACATTTTTGAATATGCACTTATGGACTTTCCAATGTGCATTTGTCTTCAAAATCAAATAAAATTTAATTTACATAAAACCCCGTGAAATAATTTTACAATAAGAATCAAATTTTGTAATAACTTAAAAATATATATTATTATTTTATCATTTGACACAAGTTATTAAATATGCAAAAATAGTTTAAAAGTTTGTATTTAATTAGTTAACTAGTAAATATAACATGATTTACATCAAACAAGGTCATCCTTAAACGTGTAGTAAACATTTATCCAAAAAAACCCATATCAGGCTCATTACCTAAACGGTACAAACTTTACAATTAATTTCCTCGCTACACAAAAAACGGGGGTTTGTCGGCAGATAAAATATAGGAAGATTTCCTAGAATTATTGTATTATAAAAATATCTGGAGCCGGAGCCACGTATTTAAACAAAAGACAAAAAATCCACCCGACGCCATATTTATTTTATTATTCATTGTATTTGTATATTACTTTTACCTGAGATAAGCGTAAGGACATTGGTAATTAACATTCTTATTGCCGATAGACATTGTAGAAGATATTATTTCATGTTGGAATGTTCTCGAATCATAATAAGTTGTTTATCTGAATAGGTAGTTTTATTGCAGTAACGACTATTTGCATTTGATACTTATAATAATTAGAATATAATCACACATTGTTATACTTTACTATTATAGCAACAATAACAATATTAATTTACGAAACTAATTAGTATCTATTTTGTCTAGGGGGTCCATAAAAAAGTTTGGAAACCCTTGTTTACGGCGAATCTAAATGTTTTCGTTTTTAATTCATGCAGATATTACTTTTAGTCTTTAACAAACATTTACTTTGCAATCAAATTAGTTTTTTTTTACTATTCTTATTAAGGCCATGATTTTTTTATTTTACCCTAAGACACTATTTGTGGACTTAATTCTCAACCCTACTCAAAGTAACATTTTGCCCCCCCAAAACGCAAGTGGTCTCACTTGACTATTACGACGAATAATCAGCATGTTTGTCCGTTTGTCAGTTACCAGTACAGATGTTCCTGTGGAGTGTAATTAATGAAGTTTATTACTAGGATATAAAAGTGTAATGACAGCAACACGCCCGTGGTAGGGAGTGGTAGATATTATCGTCACTCGGCTTTTTATAGCTGTCATTCGAGACTGATTGAAAACTTAATGAATCTAACTCCTGATCCACGATACGACTCCGCGCGGATTCGTTCCCGATTTCGGAAACTTTAGTTAAAAGTGCCAGGAGTTTCCGTGAGAACGTTTCCGTTTCCGCGCGGAATCGCGTCGCGAATCAGGGGGGCTGGTATCGATTCGTGAAAAAAAGATATAGGTTTCAAACTAACTTGCGACTTCGCAATATTGTTCATTACTACAAAATGATGCAATGAAAGTACGTTGCCGGTCTTTTGTGAGGGAATAGGGATAAGGGGATTAGGGAAGTTGGTCCACCGGTAAAATCACTCACTGAACGCCGTTTCACGTTAGTTTTCTGTGAGGCCGTGGTATCACTCCGGTCGAGCCGGCCCATTCGTGCCGAAGCGTGTAATAACGATAATTTGATTTTATTAATTATTATTTAAATTCAGTTTTGTGCAGATATTCACATTTTTGGAACTCGCCGGACTATTTTTGGAGAATTGAGTCGTAATTAGGGGGTCCAATAACAGGGGATCTATTATCGGTGATAATTAAATCGAACGGTGATAAATCTTCAGCCCCCGTGCGAAACGAAACGTGTTGGGAATACACCCCTTAATTGAAATTATCAAATAGATCACTTGATCGCGAGATGTCTTCATCATCATTATCGGCCTGCACATAGGTTAGTGGAAGAAACCTTCAACTGAAGACGTTATTGTATGAAACGGATTACTTACTTTTAATAAGAAAAGAGCAATTATTTATTTTTTATAGATATTTACTAGCTGACCCGGCAAACGTTGTTTTGCCATATAAATAATTTCCCCTAACATTTAGGGGGATGAAAAATACATGTTAGCCGATTCTCAGACCTACTGAATATGCATGCAAAATTTGGTTAAAATCGGTAAAGCCGTTTCGGAGGAGTA
>JAOTAV010006159.1:0-29903 GCA_026546445.1 Cyclargus thomasi | reverse complement strand
TTGACTGGTAGAGAATGCCCTATGGCATTAAGTCCGCCATTGTACACTGTGCAAAAAGTGTAAAATAAAATAAAAATAAAATAAAAAGAACTCGATCGCCGAATGCATGCATCCAGCTAGCTGTAAAGCTGTAAAGATCTTAACAGACAGGCGCCTGAAGATGGACAAAGTGCCGAGTTTGACCTTTAAAACCTCGCCAAACTATTGTTAGACGGCGAGATGCGATGTGGAAGTTTCTGTCCCACAAAGACTGGACAGTTCATCGCGCCATCTTTTCCGAGCCCAGCCGTGGGACAGGGCTAGGCTTGGGCTAATGAAAATAATAAGTGAAAGTCTGTTTAAAGTTTCACCAATTAATAATAATTTATAAGTCTAATTAGGCCTCTAACTCAAAATATCAATTATAAATTTCTAATACATCGAAACGTCCCTACTCCTTCGATTGTTAATTGTGCGTTTTCTTCCGTAGTTAGCGTTCCGGTAAGTTTTTAAGTATAAGTTTTAGTTATATTATATATAGCATTTTTAAGATTTCCGGGAAGTCACTTATGAAATATAGTAAGTGTGTGGTCCAACCTATTATTTGCTAAATTACAAGACACTAATAAATATTTTCAGAATAAAAAATAACAATACATCTTCGGAAAGATTTACAATATTTGCTCAAGGCGTAATAAATTATGTGATATAAACAAAAAACCATATGACATGACATTATTAATATAAATGGCTAGAATTTTTATAAATGTTACTTCCTGATAACTCATGATCACTCATCATTTGCGAGAATTCTTCATTTTTAAAAGAGGGAGTAAATGAGAAAACGGGACAATCGATGGAAAGCAAATAGCGTCGCCCATGGAAACTTGCAACTCTAGAAGGGTTGCAAGATATACTAAACATATACTAGATAAAAATCTCAATTGAAGGAATAGGGGAATACGGTGTAGAGAGTCATCAAACGACAAAGTGAGTTACTTCACGCCAGTTTTCTGTAGGTACCACTTCTTCGATCGAGCCGACCGCGACCCATTCGTGCCGGGGCTCTCCCGCGTTTTAGTCACGTCGCAAAGTATGAGAATTTCTTAACAGAAAACTGTGTGCCCCAGTGAGATATCGTACAAAAGTACTACGAGTACTGCGGGGTTCACAACAAAACTTGAACAGAGTGCGTAAAAATGTTTTAATTTTTTAACCGACTTCCAAAAACGAGGAGTTAGTGTAAAAGAATGATGAAATTTCATCATTCTTTTACACTGACTAAGTACTGGAGTTACAGAAAAACGATAAATAAAAATATTTTAGTACTGCATTTTAAATTAAGAAAACCCGAAAAAGCTCGATACACCTGGGTACCCGTTTTATCAAACACCCGATAACTTAGGTTTTAAAAATTAGTTCCGGGTTTCGGTGCCCTAGATATTTGCGTTATGTGTGGTCTGACTAAAGAGGCCGAATAAAGCAAAAAAAAAGCATCGTCTTTCTCTCTTCACACTTACGACCGTTATTCATATGCCAGGTGAAACAGAACGACGCAGAATCGTCACGAAAACAGTTTTCTCTTAATACCTCGATAAATAAATTCTTAAAATAAAAAAAACGCATCTACTCGGTAATAGAATTTTGTATCGTGTGATAAAATACTGAGTCCGCCAAATGCGCCGTTTTGCGAAACGAAGAAATATGCGTGAAAATTAGAGGCATCTTTGTGATTTTTTTTATCAAGAAATTTTTAAGCTAGCGTGTTTTCGCTTCTACAGGAGCTCGCAAATATAATGAAGTATCTATGTTTAAAAGATGAAACTATTCGTAGAGTATTATCAAGTATATTTTGCTTTTATCGTTCTCTTAAAGATTAACAAATTAGCCCGGCAGGACAACGTCTGCCGGGACTGCTAGTCTCTCATGAAAACCCTGAACTCACCCTGTGAGGCAATGCGCAGCTGTCAGTATGTACTGGCTGCTTATTATGGATCCTCCGCACTGGTAGTAGTCACTACCTTTCTGCAGCAACAGGTACGCTTGATAGGGAATGTTTTGGATCGTGGTGTTATAACCACCCACTATCTTACCATCGTGGCTTTTGTGGGCGCGTGTCTTGCCAAGAACATCTGGAAAAAAATGTATTTTTAAATAGGAATACGATATACAGGGTGTAACAAATCACGAAAGTAATCATAATAATTTAGGGTGTGTATGAGTCCCGAGAATATTAGAATATTTCAAATTTCAAAATTAAATTAATAACATTTGTAACGTGATGTCACAAAATTAAGGACGCTACCGCCCCCCCCCCTCTTTACGTGTATCATACTTTATGGATGGTAAATAAAAAGACAATATTATAGGCTAATATTTTAATTTACGGGCTAATAAATTCCAATAAAACTATCTTGAGATTCATATTTAGTAAGTGTATTTTTTATTATAATACCTATAAGACTCCATTAAAAGTTTTCTTTACTAACCTCCTTGACAATATAACACTAAGCACAAGTAAAACAACCAAGAACGAATCATCTCTGCGGTCAAGTGTGATCTACTCGTTTTTTCATACATTATATACTTTTTAAGTTCAACTGAAATTCATTTCTTATCTATGACTTCAATAACAAACGAATTAAATATCCATTTTCTAGACTTCCTACAATTAAGGGTGTGATTACTTTAAATGGTATGCTATCATAACCAATTCTTTTTTTTTCTTTATGTTTTAATAGCAATATGCACCATCGTAGAACTTGAAAAAGGGCCAATTAACCGGCAGCCAATACGAATTACATGGAATTAACATTATTATACCGACCAAATGACGTAGGTTCGTCAAATGGCTCGGTATCAATTTCTTCTATGGTAGATATTCATGATAATTCATTGGGCAATGTTTAATTTAGTATTTTAAACTGATTTTTATCAATTATGACTATATTGATAAAAATCAGTTTGAAAATACTAAATCATTATTTACTATGATTTAGTTCGTATTTAACAGCTGTCGATTGCTAGAATACTGTCAAATAATTTATGATATTGTCATCACACAACCAGAAATCTAATATTTCATAATTTAACGTCACTTAAGCGCTCCCTAGACGATCATGTAGCATGACATGCAATATGTCAGATAATAATATATGGGAAAAGTAGATTTTCTCCGACTCAATACACGATTTACCTACTGTCTTTAGGCTGTTGTTGTATTATCGACCCCAGCGAATTTGTAGTCGATACCTTTACTCGGTGATTTAAAATGTTGCTTATAGTAACAACCTAGACGTAGTAATCTATATAGTACGAGTAAAAATTTGTATTTTTACTCGTACTATATAGATTATTACACCTAGGTTGTCACAGAGTATATATGAATGAAGTAGGTTCATTCATATATACTCTGACATAATTCATGTCATGCTGCATGATCGTTTAGGGAAGGCGTAAGCTTATAAATAAAACTAAAAACCATATTTTGTCATTTGAAGTAAAAATTTAAATATATATGGATTTCTTTCTGTTAGTTCGAACGGATACTCTTATAACATACAATACGTCTCAGAACTAGCGTAAAAAATCCGCGCGGGTAAAAATCGCAGTGCGGATAATCCGTTTAAGTTTCAGTGTCAATCAAATGCACACGTAATTCAAACAAAACACAAAATTATGCTTGTAGTACAAATTGTTCTTAACATTTTTGAACACAGTTGCTATTCTGTACGCCAGTCGTTTTTACTCTGTCTGTCGTCCGTACTAGATGCTAATAAATTTTTATGAGTATGACAAATCGCTTCGAATAAACCTATTGTACAAAATGAATATTGTAATATTTATGGATTATGAATAAAATTACGTGAATTTTCCGCCCATAACCCTTTTTGGTCAAGGCCACAATCATCATTTGGCGTTACGGAAGTTGGGTTGATGTCGCAAATTTATTATAGCACTATAACCGCAATAATTGTAACAGTTACGAAATATTATTAACTAGATGTCGCCCGCGTTGCGCCAAAATTCGTTAATCACGTGGCCGTATATTTTTCCAGGATAAAGGCATACTAAGTCCTTTCTCGGGACTCAAAGCCAGGTTCAGGGGATAGGCGTAAAAAGGCCACAGACAGACTGACAGAGATACATTTTCACATGTATAAAATTAGTATTGGATAGTATTGTAGTAATAATAATAATAATAAAACATTTATTTGACATACTTTACACCACACCACAAGTATGTATGGATGTTTTCGACAAATCCCACTAGGTGTCGCGATTACTATAATCTGTAGGTATGTCTACCCACAAAAACGTGAACACGTGTAGATCGTATATAATTATCGCATCGAGCATCAAAAATCAAGATAAAAGAGTATTAAAGTTCACCAATTACTGAGTGAATCACAAAATCAGAATCTTTTAAACTATAATGAGTCATAATATAATAATTCTGCTTATGCCAGAAGACTCCTTGTTCACTTTGGAAAAGGATGAATGGAATTTTGGTAAGATCAGGTAACATGTATGCAAAAATGACATATTTTTATGATATTTATGGGGCAAGTAAGCAGACGGGTGACCTGATGGAAAACAACTGCCGTCGCCATTGGACATTCGTGACATCTGAAGAGTCACAAGTGCGCTGGCGGCCTTTATGAGGAAACAGAGAATGGGAATAGGATTAGAGAATTAGGGAAGTTGGGCCACCGGTACACTCACTCACTGAGCGAAACACAGCACAACGCCATTTCACGCCAGTTTTCTGCGAGTCCGTAGTATCACACCGATCAAGCCAGACTCGTGCCAAAGCATGGCTCTCCCACGGCAATCAGCATCCATATTATGTACTTGAGATCGGAAAATGTCTCATTATCACACGCCTCCACCCGGACTCGAACCTGCACCCTCTCGAGTGCGAACCGGTGGAAAGCACCGTAGTCTCAACGTTCAAAAAGTGTATTTATACCAACTTTGAATAAAATACTTTTACTGTTCGTTTTTGCGTGTCGCTCGTGCTTACATACTATAAACACGGCCACCGTCTCAGCATAATGTACTCGTATACGGACTTTACATGGACAGGGGTACAATACGGCACGCCGACCGTGTTACGTCCACGACGACTTAATTGAAATCGCTCCATTCTTCCGGGAGCTTTAATGCCACATACAGACAATCCCACACACACACGCACGTACACACACACACACACACAAAACGATATAATGATCATTTATGAATGTGATTTTTGTACTTTTTAACTATCAAGGAAATAGGTGAATCTGAGTTTTAAACTTTAATTAAATATTATTGTCGAAAGATGTATAATTTTACATCGTATTTTATGCTTTATCAGAAACGTTTTTTAACAAAATCGTTAAACTATACAATAAAAAACAAGCACCTTGAAAAGATCACAATAATGTCTTATATAAAATACTTAAATGTAAAAAATACGTAAAGAAAAACGACATAATACATTGAAACTCTTTTTAAAAACCGTAGATAAAATCGACATTTAGATAAAAATTGTATGCAAAAAAAATTATAAGTACCTTAACCTAGTGGTTTAGGTAACCTTTTCAATGAATTCGGGTGGTAATTCATCAAAATGTGTACTTTTAGAAAAAGTGCAGTAGTTCGGTATACCCATGAAAATATGCTTTAAATAACTATTATTAAATGGAAGTAGCTCTCTCTTAATTAAAGTCATCTAACTTAAAATTTCCCACAAAAAGTGATTTGTTTTGTTTAAACCCAAAAGGGGGATATTATAATAAGTGGAGTATTTTATGATTTCGAACAAAAACTAAACAAACTTATTCCCTGCTATCAAGCACCTACAATTTTGTAGAAAACGTGTGTAACAGACAGACAAACAATCGTATCTATTAACTTAGGATATTCTTTCGAACGATGGCTCTTTCATTAAGCCAGGAGCTGTACTCCGATATTACTGAAGACGTTTTGAGACTCAATGGAGCGAATAAAAATGCTGCGAATTACTCTTATAAACGTGAAATTACCTTGTTAGAGTAGGACGTCAACATATTGTCCGAAGATGTATCGTTTGAGAGTAGGGCCAATTTTGTGGTCACGTATAAATTCTGGCTTAGACGATGTCTTGTAAAATATGGCGAGACATATACAAAGTAACATGGAATTCACAGAATACGCTTTCGTATGGCACAATAGAAGTACAGGGCATTGTATAAATTTTATAAAAGTATTAGCATAAGAAAAAGCTTTGTCGCACCGCTTCAAAGATTCTTTCAAACAATTTTCCCAATTTCCACTTTTATTATAAGCGTCATTGAAATTTCAAAGTGTCATTTTCCATTTCAAAGTAAAAGTGCATCCACTTTCAATAGATTAAAGTCGTAAGTAAAGTCGTAGTATACAATAAAAACATAAGTGGCCGCTTTGAGCTTTCAAATACTTTTGTTTTAAAGAAATCGCTGACAGTTGACGAAGACTGTCGTTAAATTTTCCCCAGGAATTTGTTTCTTGTTGTTTAACAGCTTCTTGTTATACCTAAAATGAAAACCACAGAATAGAAATTACATAATAATTAAGTAATTTATCTTCTTCTTCTTCTTTTATTCATGGCAAATATAGTTGAATCGCAGTAACTTGACACAAAAATTCATGCAGTCAGTCAAAATCTGTGTGAAACTCCGTGCCAAATTACTTTGTTCCAACCAAAGTAGTGAAGTGAATTTTCATAGATATAGTTTTAAGCCAAAATTAATGACACCGTAGAAAGTTTGAAATGTGAAATGTTGAAATTTTTTAAATGAAATTTTGTTAATTTTTTCGTTCGATTTAACATACAATTCGGTTAAAAATTGTTAATACTTATATAATCGATTAACCACTTACTAATAACTTTATATACATTTGGCAAAAACCTATTTAATATTTTATGACATGAATTACTAGACGCCTCACATATTAGTTGTGTTAGAAATCCATGACAATATAATATTATTAGAAGTACAGAAATGTCTACACGCCGGAAGAAATAATAATAAGTTCCGGATACAATAAAATAAATTGATATTGTGGAAATCCGTTATCAGTTTTGGCCTTACTTTTGTACACTATAAATATTTTATTATAATTTATGCTACTTTCTGCAAAAAAATGGTAAGAGGAGATTGGATACTTCTCATAATAACTACAGTATTTACCGAGGTAGTAGCTTAGTCATACAATAGAAAATTGACGATAAATTACTCGGGTATTTAATTTTTACATCATAATTATATGATGGTTGAAGCTGAACAACATCTTTCGGAAAACTGTAACAAATTATTGTTACAGTTTTACAACTCATTAGAGTGCCGGTTGTTGATGTTAACATAACTTTTAAATACTTAGTACGGGGCCGAACTGACGTGTTGTGATGGTTCACGTAGATATCCATATATGGAAAATTTTGTACACCTTTTTACGAAAGAAGCGAAGATGTAAAAGCATGAAATTTCTCCCAGTTCTAGTTGATATATCTTTAAATCTTATCCTTAAATCTTCTATATTTTAAGTAAATAAAACGCTGCGCACACTACAATAGGCACACTCCAATATTTTGATATGACACGATAATTGTACACTAAAAACTCTTTTGTTTGAAGACCCTTACGCCAAATGAAAGTCTGTGATTGAATTCTCTACATGATGGATTTAAATATTTACAGTCGAATTTCGACCATATGTCGACCTCTAGTTATTATAAATTGTTAAATACAAATTAAAGTTTAGGCATTAAATCGGCCAAAAATGCAATAATGTAAAAATGCCAAGGTGAATAGAGTAACATTGTTATCGTAAGTGCGCGCAAACGACACGAATATTTCACTAACTATTATTGCTTAATCCGTATACGAGCTTTAATTGGTGCACTGTATTTTGGTATTTTCTACGTATACTATACTACTAGCTTTCACCAGCGGCTTGGCTCACGTAAAAAAAGTAGCCGAAGTTACTCTCAATCCTTTCAACTAAATCAATACAGAAAATCAAATTGATTGGTTGCTCCTTTAGGGCGTAAAGAAAGGACAATTTACAATTATACACTTTCCCATTTTATAAGTATAATATTAGTATAGATGAATAAGATAGTTTAAGGTGTTTTAAAAAGTAAGGGGGGAAAATACAATATATTATTATACTGTATGTCATTTGTATGTCTAATACATTGTCATAAGAAAACCAACTTGAATGATTTTGCCATGGAGTCGTAAATTCTCTGGAAAAGGTAGGAAAAAAACTTTTGAATATTGAAAAATGCAGGCTTGCCGAAATACATACGAATATGAGGGTTTTTTGGATTTAAAAAAAATCTCACCAGACCAACCATCCATGACTTATATATAACTAATAATGAACTCGTAAACAAGGTATTTGTTACATTAGTATTTATAAAATCTATATCTATCCCAATAATATAAAGCTGAAGAGTTTGTTTTGTTTGTTTGAACGCGCTAATCTCAGGAACTACTTGTGTAAATTAAAAATTTTATTTTTGTTTTTAGTCCATTTATCGCGGAAGGCTGTAGGTTTTATAGCATCACGCTACGACGAATAGGAACCGAGCAGTAATCAAAAATGTTGTAAAAACGGAATAATTTATAAAGTTTCACAGGGACGCAGTCGCGGGCAACACCTAACAGTTTTTACTAAAAATGTTATAAACTAGAAAAATCTCGCTATTTTGAAATATCCTTGATTTAATTAAAGATTCTTAACGAGTATTCTTTTGCACTAATGGAACTCAATCGAATCGGAAACAAAGACCCTTGAAGAATATTGAAATTGTTCAAATGCCCTGAGTATTTAGTACCTATTGAAATAGCTGGAAATACTTCAGACTTCGGAAATTTCTTCGGAAAATACTCAATATTCTAATCATAATATTACAATGGCAATCTGGAAGTCACTCTTAAGCAATTAACTAAATGTTCCATACTGCTATTAAAAATGCGAAGGTGCGTTACCTCTTCACACCCAAACTGCTGAACTAATTAAATTTGCTGTAATTTGATATGAGGATACTAAGATTCTCGGGGAAGGACATAAAATGCTTTTTAACTCGCGATAAACTAATTTTAGCCCAACGGAGTTGCGGGCAACATCTATTATTTTTTATTATGAATATTTATCATGTCTTTAAAACTTTTTTTATCTCTTTAAAACTTTGAATTTACTTCCATGTCTCCAACTCTAGTAGCTCGAGAAATATAGTCCGGTGGACAAGATTAATGTTAAGATTAGCCGGCTTTTTTTCTCAGCAATCCGTGATAAGGTCGATTGTCCACCAAGACCGTCATCCGGGAACGAGAATATTGCGGCAGGATAAAATGCAACTTTATGTCATAGACCACAGGTTTCATTTCCCTCTACGCCTTTAATGATGGAGACGACATAAACGATAGTGCAATTTCGCTAAAAAATGAAACGTATAGCCTAGATCATAAAGTTGCATTTTATAGGGCCGAAATATTGTCGTTTTCGGTTACCGGTTTTGGTGGACAAACGGCGTAAAACTCTAAGCAACGCATTTCGTCCGTGGCTAGAGTTGCGGCACGTACGTTGCCATAAATGTGTGACAACCATAAGAAAACACGCTTGGGATCATGGAAGTAATACTGATGCACATACTGATGGACTGAACTGATGCCAGATTGAGCTTATGACCTCCGTCTTACTTTTCTTAAGAAGGTTCACTCGGATCTTAAAAAAAATTAATTCAAATTATTCTCTTATCTTTTGAGTATACCCACTATTCACATGTTTCTCAAATATTTACTGTTTATATAACGCAGGTAAACCTGAAATATGATTGTCATAACTTTGACGGACCCCTGGCACACTCGTAGGTTATTACACTACGCATAAAATACGCAACACAAGAGATGCCTTGATATAATCGACATCCAAAATGAACGATGCTTATCAATTTAACTGTACAATATCGGTGTTTTTTACATTAATTACATAGCACAATCAATAAAAAAACTGTCATCTTCTAGATAGCCATCATTCTAGTGCATTTTACTAAATTAATATTTATTTTTTATTGAAGCGTTGTAAAAATACGACATTTAGGAGAATTCAGATATCTGTTTGAAAACAGACAATTAATTTTTATACGAAACACGTCAGGTCGACCGTTCCGGGACCGCGTGTGAAAAGGGGCTTAAACTGTATAGCATAATCGTTGCGTCTGCGATTCCGCAGCGTAATGTGATGACATAAGGTCAATTTCTCTGCACCCATATAATTTAGCTTCCGTGTAACAAGATGGTAGGCGGCAGATAGGGTCGAGACGTATTGCTGTTTCGCAAGATGCCAGTTAAAGTAACATACCGATCCTCGTTTCCAGCGGCCGCGACACAATAACTCAAATAAAACGCCACTTTATGTTAGTTATAGGTCTTAATTTGCTCTACGACACCACAACGCAGCGGCGTCATGTGCAGTTAGACCAATTTCATTAAAAATGAAACCTATTGCTTATGTCATAAAGTGGCATTTACTTTTATCTGACTACGCCAAAAGTAGGGTTATGTTTTTACATGTATGTATGGATGTATGTATGTATAATTGTTTAGCACGCTCTGTAGCCTAAACAGCTTGATGGATTTTAACGTATGAGGTATCGTTAGATTCATCTTGATACTTACTTGACCGTGTACTATCAAAGGTAGTACCTGCAGTCAGGTTTTCTATTTTTGGATATTTAGCTTGTCTATATGTTGCGGCTGCTGGCAGCGAGGATCGAAATGATGACTTTCTTTTGCAGTTTACTTTATTATTCAACGAGTTGCCTTTGTTTATTTTTAATATTAAGCAAAGTTGCTTCTAAAGGAAGAAGTTATGCTTTAATAAGGTTTATATTAGATTTCTCTCAAGAAAAATATTTCAGAGTCCTGTAGATTTTTTCATCTAATTTATTATATACTTTATTCCCATCTTTAATTTCGTATTCTTATGATTAGGTTATATAACTATGTAGGTATTCAGTTTTATTTATATTAAACTACTCGTGCTGTGACTACTGACTGAATGTCTACTAGGCATACAAGCTCTATCAACAATCTATTCTACCCCCAACTCCCAATTTCAAAGGGGATAAAACGGAAATTCGTATAAAAAAATACTTCGCAAGGCGAGTTGCAATAGCTCTTTATAGATACCTAACTATTTGTATTTCGTGTGAAAGAGACAACGCTCTACGCATCCGAAATTAACCGATTGTCTCTTTCCAAAGGTAGATGTGCAATCTTTATTGCTAGGTACTGTAAATCAGAATCGAACGCCGCGAAGGAAAGTAATTTTAAAATTCGTTATATTAAATACCAAGTAACCCCGCACACTTGTCCACCGAATTGTCCGATTCTCCCTAAGCGTTCGCTGTGAAACTTAAAAAGTAAATGTCCTCGATTCGCTTAGGGTGAATATCCTATGCAAATTCGTGTTAGCTTCTCCAATCACTTTACCACTGATTTAGCTAATGGATATCAAAGATAACATCTACTTCACCCTTAATCCAATTCTGTTGTCTCAAAATAAATGAAACCTCGTATCAAATTAATTTATAGAGCTCGATAAAAAACTGACCTTTGGGCGCTATTACATACGCCCAAAGGTCAAAACTTAAAAAATGTGGACCTAAATGTATGTTCAAAAATTTATTTCGTCAATTTTATCTCATTTGTATCTTTTATCTTATTTGTAGCTACGTGCCAATTTTATTGAAATCGGTCCAGACGTTTACGCGTGAAGAAGTAACTAACATACTCACAAACATTCGCATTTATAATAATATCTTAGTAAGATAAGATAATAAATGTCTAGCCCAGTATTATTGTTATAAATTCTAAGGATATGATGTATACATATAATTTATTAAAATAACGAATAAGAAAAGTTCTGATTGCCAAAAATCGTGTTTATAAAGTATTATTACTTAAATATTTTCAATTTTTTATTTCCGTTTTATTTTTTATTTCGAAAACTGCAAACATTACATCAACCGTCTGTACACTGAGCGATTAATGTACAATATCGTTAATTATTACTTCGTTATTATCAAGAAATATAACGGCATTGTTAACTAAAGAGAATATGGTGAAGTAACGTTGCATTCGCCAGTATAATTAATATAATGTTATAAACATTAAAGATCTTTTTATTACTAAGAACTTTATGTGTGTCCGTCTGTGCGTTTGTCTGCCTAATTATCTGTCTCCAGGTACCTCAGGAACGGTTATAGCTAGGGAGTTAAAAATTTTATAGATTATACATATCTGTAGCCGCTATAAGAATAAATACATAAAATAAAATAAATTAAACATTTAAAGGCCCTTCATGCGGGTATTCAACAAGCACTTGGCCGATGATGGGTACAGAAAAAATTGAGGGGCGCTGGAGATTTAACGGGGCTTCGTCATATTTTTATTCAAAATTTCTATCTATTTGGTATTTCACTAGTTGAGTCGGTTCATCCGTGCCGAAGCATGGCTCTTCCTAGGCAATAAGCTTGAACCCATCCATCGACAATGATTTGATTTTCCCATTAATAGGCTCTCTCTGCCGTGAGAGAGCAATGATTCGGCACGAATGGGCCGGCTCGACTCACTCTGTGTTACCACGCCCTCACAAAAAACTGACGTGAAACGGCGTTGAGCTACGTTTCGTTCAGTGACTGAGTTTACCGATGGCCTAGCTTCCCTATTCCCCCTATCCCTATACCCATTCCCTCATAAGGGCCGGCAACGCACTTGCGAACCTTCGATGGCACTAGTGTCCATGGGCGACGGAAATAGCTTTCCATCAGGTAATCCGTCTGATCGCTTGCCCCCTAAATATCATAAAAAGACAACATTAACGACTATGTCACAATATCTCATATTTTCCCAGCCATTATTTCTATAGATATTGTTTTGCTCACAATGTCAATTCTTTGCCCAATGTGCCGGGTCCTTTGCAGACAAAGGACTAAAGCAACCTTGTCGAAACTTTCTTCATTTAAAACACTGTCAACAACAGATATCGTCAGTTGTTTGTGACATAGACTGTAGCAATAGAGTATATAATAATTTAATTTAATACTGTAAAGGAACAAAGCTTTTAGTTGAAAACGCCGACTAATTATTATATTCTACAACTTAATTAAAGTGTTTCTGACGTTGTTTAAAAAGAAACAAAAGCTTTTTTGTTCGTTTTGACAAACTTTTCACAAAGTGATGTTACCAAAAGCTTATTACAACCGAGTAATGCAAAGAGAAATATTTTGTGCTCTACGACTCAAATAGATGACACAACCTGCGGCATAAACTTATAGCACTTATTTTTATCTCAAAGTAATAAAAATTGAATCATCATCTTATAGAAATACGTGTAATAAATTATTCCTATATCTGAAAACGCAATAGGATGTACATATCTACTCGTAGAGACATAAGATTGCGTAGAGATTTCTTAACCCGGGCTTTATCTGGTGTATAAATTTTGTATTCGGGTACATATCGCACCCAACTTGGTATAAGCTACCTGCATCGTACAAGTTACTCCTACGACACTGGTAGCGCAGGACAGTCAAGAAGAAGGTGGATTCATGCAGGTTTTGCACGAAGTTCCTATTCTGTTGAGTTGTTTTTGAGCAGTACCCAGATAGGCTTCACATTGTATCAAGTAACATTACGCTTGAATTCAGGAGCTCTACTATCAAACAACATATTCAAATATTCCGACTCGACCGTTCTATCCTACAAAGGTAAAATGTCAGAGTAGGGCAGGAATATTGAGGGGGGCATTGCAGGCCAAGTACAATGATTTGAAGGTGCTGTTTTAAAGATGAGACATGTAGCCGCAGAATATAGCCATTTGAATAAAGTAATTTTTAGTTAACAGTAACTCATGCTAAGTGCTGCATGCACTACGCTGATCACGGCTGATGTGCTGATGTCACAGCGCCGTTTAACAGATATCTTGAACCAACGGAACACAGCAGACGCTTAAACGCCAATAAGTTTTTCTTGTTTATTTTTATAGTGATAAATTTATTAGATACTAATAGGTGACTGACTGTTACCTTTTCCAGGTGAAATTTTGAATGACTGAGTGCTTTTAAATTATACATTTAAGGTATTTAAAGTGAAAGTATTTTATTAACTAATATCTACAATGAATTTAGTATTTTCAAATTTTTTATTTTTATAATTTTCAGAATTATGAATAAAAGAATACATATTTCATTTACGATCTATTTTCGCAAAAATTGAGTACAGTGTTAAGGTGAAATCGCAATCACACGCTCCCATTTATTCTTTCATCACTTGCACTAACGCAAATCAATTAACGAGAGAATTTTCATTTTTTATCCTTAACCTTAATAAAGTCGAATAGTTAGATCGACAGTATCATTTGGAGTTCGCATTCACTGTTTTGGTATTAGTTCTGGTGCGCACACGCACCTCGTTCGCCGCGCAGGCTCCAGTGCGACCGCAGCGCTCGCTCAGAATAAACTTGAAACGAAACGATCGTGACCTGTGACAGTTGAACTCAGTGTTTGTTTGTGTTTGATTTATTCATATATGTAAGTAGTTTAATTTTTTAGCGTGATTTATTTATGAAGATGAAGTTAGGGGTGTATATATTTTTTATTGTCTTTGTGTGTTTAAAACCGCCATTTTCCCTTAATTTAAATAAAATTACAAAGACTTTCAAAACAATTTTTAAAATTTAACTAAACAAATTACTTGCATAATTTTGCGTCAATTTAAATTGAGGAAATATTTTAGATTATATAGCGTCTATAGCGTATTTTCGTAGTTATGTGGTTTTGCTTTCTCCGGACGTTTCTTGTTTTTATTAACAATATTACTTTGTCGATTATATTTTTTTTTTACTTTTAGTTTCTTTCTTTTAAAAAATCCTTAACAAGCGGTATTTTAATAAAAATAATTGACTTCGGAAGCTAGTAACATCGTGATTTCCTTAAATATTTTAGATGTAACTTATAGTTAGTTTCTTCTACGACATATAAGCTTTAATAAGTATTCTTGAATAATGAGAGTCTACAAATTTCGGAACACTTAGTTTGGTGTGTCTGTAAAAGTGTTGTAATGGATCGTTGAAAATTGTGTAGAAACGAATTGCATTGAAATTAGCATACCTGTAACAATCGGCTGGTTATTGATTTTTTGCTTTCATTTCATAACGATACGGTTCGAGCGAAATAGGTTACATCGTTGGGTCATACCGTTCGGAGCCCTATTAAGAGTATTTTTTTTTAACTTAATAATTAGTGGACCCGAAAGACGTTGTCCTTCCGGAATAATTGAAGACATAAGTGGAAGAAGCGGGTAACTAACATTTAAAAAAGTGCCGGATTTTTGCGAAAATGGACGCTCGAGGACAGGAAAAACGATTTAAAATTAAAACTTTATTTAGCTTATACATCAAATCCACATTGGATTTGATGTATAAGCTAAATAATGAAATCGCTAAATTAGAAGGTTTATCAAAATTATTTAGATAAAATGAGTATTTACTGTAAAATGTAAGTTGTTGGCTTCTTCCACTTATGTCTTCAATTGTGAATCCAAACCGATCTTAAATCTCCTTGAACACAAAAAAAATAAAAATCGGTCCAGTCGTTTAGGAGGAGCTCAGTGACAAACTCACGCACACAAGAATTATTTATATTATAAGATTAATTCACAATTGGCGATAGAAATTTCATCATCAATTATCATTCTAAATTAGCTCTATTTTTTAATGGCGTATAAAAAATAAATACAAATATATTGTACCTGAATATAATCCGAAGGACTATATGGTTATTGAAATTGTACCGTAGGCAGTTAATTATTAGCTGCATTAATTTAACCTCAATATTGGAATACTGTGAACATAACGAAAACGATAACTTTGAAATATTACAAATATAAAACCGCAATTCCGCGACACCAAGCACGACAATTTACGATAAAAAATAACAACATGCGAGTTTTCTCTTGGCCATAATCTAGCGCTTGGAAATCAGTCACGAGAGATGCCAACTTTGTTTTGTCGACGTATCGATAAAAAGCATTTTTTTGACACCAAACAAAATAGATTGATTATTATAATAGTAATATACCTCTAAAATGTAATTGACTTAGGTATAATGGGGGAAATTGATAGAGAACCAGTTGACGGAACTACGTCATTTGGTCGGAATATCACAAATCCATGTTAATCGTAAGCTAAGTTCGACATGAACTGTTTCAACTTCTCTAATTATACATTATTCAACAATATAGCCACAAAACATTATGTCATATTTCAAAAATAAATTGCAAATTTTCTTAATTAAAATTTCTGTAAAATTATTGTAACGAACTAAACATTAGCAATACAATAATTTTATTGTTTAATTGCTAAAAGTATTAAGCAAATAGTAATTGCCTTCGTCGATTGTGGTTTCTAAATTATACGCAATCAGTTTTAACTAATAACTAACAGTTTTTAGGCTCAGTTCTCTTTTAAAGTTAGTCTATTTTCATTATATTATTATTTTTAATTAACGAGTTACTAACTTGCACATCGACATTCTAAATAATTATTAAGATTTCATTTATGTAGTCTTAACTAATTTTAATAAATCTACATAAAAATATGATATTTGTATATTCTGACTACACAAGCGCCTCTGAACTAATTATTGATATGTACCGAATAAATACTTTATGACCAAAGAAACTTTTTATCCCGGAGGCACTCAAGCACAATAGAAAGAATTTTGGCGTAAGTTGCAGGCATCACATTATTTTGTTTTGAAATATCGATAAACTGATTACCTCAACGCACAACACTAATAAGCGCGATCATCGCGACCTAGAAAGATAGCATCCACTCTCACCGCGCGCCTCACCGTCTGTGGGATATAATAAGTATATTGAGTAATACATTGTGGTCACAGTTCAAACACATAATTTACCTCACTATTTATTACATGCTAGCTCATACTTGTTCCTTTTGAAACTTCCAAAAAGAAATACGTTAATTTAATCGAAAGTACATGCGTTTGTCACTGACTGGAACGATTTTCATAAAATTTTGTGTATGCATTCAAGGGGCCTTGATTTAGATTCACAAATCAGCCCGGCACGACAAAGTCTGTCGGGTCCGCTCTAATGTTAGTAATTTTTTTAACACAGTAATTATATTATAATTATAGGTTAAGCCCATTGGCTATTTTTAGATAGGCGCATATTTTTCGGTGATTATTTTTATAGATAGGGTTTTTGGCCATATCATGATATTTAGTTTTTTTTATTTTGTTTTTGGACCGAGGATACACAATAATTATCCTAGTTTTATATTACGTCTTTAAATTCGAATTACTTTAAATAGGATTGAAAACTACAAAACAAATACTTATTTAGTTACTGTAGTAATAAAATTTAGGTTATACATTCACCTGCCTCAGAATAAACAAGATTAATTTATGAATTACAATATTATGGTAAAACCTAACGAAGATCTAAGTTGTAAAACGGTTAATAATGAAATTTGACCAATATGGAAGTTTAGACATAAATAATTATGATGTCAAGTATAAATTACGTGAATGCAAGATATTTCAATTAAAGTAAGTAAGAGTAATTAAGTGTTTTGATTATCACAGTTAAGTATTTAAATACACTTATGAGAATTTTTATGATAAATGTTATATGTTCCTATTAAGGATTAATTAAGATTTTTGAACTCTCATTTAGTCTATAGTACCTAGATATAAGGAACAAGAAATAAACGAAGAAAAAAATCGTCAAAAAAAGTAGTAGAAACATTTTATGTCCAATATATACGTATACGTAACCACTGTGGTAGAAGCTGATATAACTAATCCTAAAAGGATACACCAGAGAATTGAGAAATAGGTATTTATAATATCTATTGCTGACTCCAACCACAAGGGCGGCCGCAGAGCGAGATACGGACAACTGCATCTTAGATTGAAAAACACCATTAATAGAAAAGGAAATTATCGATTCGTTGTTCCCTGATTCTTTCTCCGTAATTTTACCAGTTTAAGTTTTTTTGCAAAAAATTTAAAAAGAGGCCTAAGACCTGCGTTTTTATGATTTAAGTTTTTGTTTATTTTAGCCAAATTTGTCTCAGAAGCGTCCAGAAAACAGAGGGGAAAATCTGACCGTTTTTAAAGTTTTTTAAATGTTCTCGTAAACATCTCTTTTAAAAATTTAATTATGAAAAAAAACAAATGGATATGCGAGGAAACAGGGAACAACATTTGTATGAAAAAACAAGCCTAGAGTCTCCTCTTAAGGAGCCAAAGGCTTTTTTTTGACAATTTTATTTCGATAAATTTTTAAGTCTCTACATTTTGCTGCATTAAAGATTGACAGACAATTTATTGGATTTTACACTGTAGGCTTATAACATGCATTGTGTTATAAATAAACAAAAACACCTCGTTATTTTAAACACTCGATGAAAATAAAATATAATGAAAGGACGCTTAATTGTTATTTATTAATCATGTAAAATTTTCATTATAATTGGGATCGTGCTTATTAAATACAGCTTCACTGTGGTTTAATCATTTAATAATAACATTATCATGAGGCAGTCACTGATTAAAAGTGCTTTAATGAGCTATTACCGAGTTGTATTTTGATATCTGTTTTCATAATTATTACTAATAACACCTATTATACCCTAACCTAACCCCATTTTCACCTAAAACGAAACCTGTAATAAAATAAATATTCTAGTACATCAATCCATAAAAAATTAAAAATTAGCGAAATATTGTAGTACATTAATCTATAAAAAAATAAAATTCGCGAAAGTATTACCTTTTATATGTATAGGATTTATATTTCTTGTTATAGAGGCAATAAATACATATTCTGTGACAATTTCAAGTCTCTAGCTATAGCCGTTCCTGAGTTACAGTCTAGAGGCAGATAGATGGACAAACAGACAGACATCTGTCATCAGTCTTAGTAATAGGGTCCCGTTTTTACCCTTTTGGGTACTGAACCCTAAAAAAAAGCTAATCGTACCGACTGATTTATTGAACGCGCGATCTATCCAACAAAAGAATGTTTGTCACTGTGAGGATGGCCACAAGATGTGTTGTGAAAGTAAGTTACACATTCAAAACACGCGAGACGCGGCCGTCGGCGTATGGAGTAGCGGTACTATGACGCAACTGTACAACCTGTAAGGCGAAAGCGAATATAATTTAATGAATGAAAGAAGCGCATAACTATAACGTATTGAAAACATTTTTGCACAAATCGAGGCTTTTGGATCGGGAAAACTATTTGAAAAGAATGTGGTATGTATAGCTAGCTACATTCGCTTGATCATTTAATGGAAATTGGGAAGATTTGTGAAAACATATGGAATCAAGCTAACTGTACAAGAACAGACAACCCGACTGCAGGATTTTTTGCAATTTAAACATCTAGTTATGTATATTTGTATAATTTATTTTCATCGAGTTGAATCCCTCCATTTTGATACCCTACTCGACCTCAATGGGCGGAAATCTGTTTTTGGACATTTAGATGTTCGTAAAACTAGAAGAATGATGAAAATTATTCAAAATATTAGAATATAATATTGATTAAACGGAGGATGTTTCTTATAATGTCAGATATGATCACCTTTGTCCTATATTCTTAGTACTATGATATTTCGGGCTCACTTCCTGCCAACATGAGTGCTATTAATTCCAACAGATGAATCATAGGATACCCGACAAGGTGTTTTTTACTTGTTTATTTTTTACTATAAGTAGGTAAATGATTTAGTACATTTTAAATGCGGATAGAAGCCGTAGGTAGCTTAAGTAGGGAATAGGGGGTATTCTAGAATAACGATAATTGTTATGTTCCTATAATCTTCATTTACTTCTTTAATTAAATATATAATTTAAGAATCAGTATGCAAGCAGCAGCAGAAATATACCTATGATTTAGATAATTATTAAAAATGAAAATAATTTTGCTATATACTCAACGCTCCCGTTCGATTCCCGCGTTGAAAACATATTATTTCCAAGTTTGGTTAGGACAATGCAGGCTGATTACCTGATTGTCTGACAAGTAAGATGATCCATGCGTCGGATAGACATGTAAAGAGTCGGTCCTGCACCTGATCTCTCGCCAATCGTGTAGGTCATCCGTCCCACTGGGTTATGAGAGTAAAGGAAGAGAGAGTGCTCTTGTGTACTGCGCACGCATTTGGGCACTATAAAATTACTCCTGCGCAACGGGCCTGGTGTCTATGAAACCAGCCACCGTCAACGAAACCGGCGTAAAAGTTATTAGTATTATTAGATATATTTAGATAATTCCACCTTTTGCCCGCGACTTCGTTCGCAAGAAATTTTAACACGAATATTTAGGAAAGATGATGTTCTTCCAAGACCAAAAATAGCATATGGTACTCTCCGTCCTTTGTTTCATTCGTTAGGGCGCGTATGAAAGACAAACAAACAACACACCTTCCCATTTATAATGTTAGTATATAGGTATGTTTGTGTGTATCCTTTCTGCTTTAGTTTGTTATGCAGTAAGCATCTTAGGAAATCGCCCCTGATCTTACAATAATTTTGAAATTCCTATACTTGGTAACAATTAGAACAAATTGTAGGTATGATTACTCTAACAAAGTTTTAAATACATGTATTTTGTAACGTAAACACACATTTTGTGGGACACTCTTTAGTAAATTATAACGTCTACGGACGTTTTAATCGTATTAAAATTCCTTTTTTGGTTTAAACGATTTACAACGTTTATTTAACAATTTAGATGGACAGTTAGTGCTTGAATTATACGACCCAGCACCTTTATGAGCGATCATGTGGTTTCCATACGCAATAATGAGACGACCTCTGTGGTTCAGTGGTAAGCGCGCTGGTAGCTTACGCTGGGAGTCGCGGGTCCGAATCCAGCTAACGGGTCTTCAATGTTTCTGAGTCTTGGATGTAAATTTGGATGTGTGTATCATATTCATATAATAAAAAATATGTATATAGTACAAAAATATTAAATATGTTTCCGTCGTCTGGTACCTGTAACACGAGTCCCTCGGGTAAGCACGGGGCCAGACTGACGTGGTGTGAATTATCCATAGATATTATTATAATAAGTATGGGTTACCTTCAATTTACTTAAATGTAGAGCTTAAGTGGAATAAGGAATATGCATTTTTTATTTCTTTGTTTAAATAAACCTATCGTCATTAAAAACTATGTAGTCCAATTAGTTTTTTAATAAAAATAACAAAGCTTCAAAGTAGTTAGAAAAAGAGATCCTATATACACTGTGACGTCAGAGTCTATACGATCTTTTCCTTTCCCCTTTACGTGATCTTTATGAATGGATGAAGCACTACTAAACAGAGTCTTAGAATGATAATCCTCGTTAAATTATCTATATATTATTAATGCACGAGGGGAAAACTACGTGCCCCTTTTTATGAAAAACGCGTAGATATAAAAGCATGAAATTTTTCCCAATTATAGTTGATATTGAGGAGGAGTGTGGAATACAAATATCATTTTTAAGAAGTCAGTTAAATATGCTGTAATTTAGCATATTTTCAAACGCTACGCACACTACAACATCACACGATAATCATAAACGAAATACTTTTTTGTTTTTGGTCTGGTAAAGTCTGTTTTTTTAATAAAATTGAATAGCCTGGTAATGTGACTTTTTTTTTTTTTTAATGAAGTTTGTTATTGAGTTCAGAATAGATAATAATGGTTTTTGTAGCTCCTATATTTATAGTCGAATTTCGACCACAGGTTGACCTCTTGTTATTATATTATATCTCATCATCCTCCCATCCACCATCCACCCTCGTTATTTTCAGGTAAAAACTGAATTAAAACTCCATTACGCCAATGAATATTTTTTCTTCCACGTCGATGAAAGTTCTCGAAACAATTTAAAGAAAGTTAAAGAAACAAATAGAAGTGCTCATTCACGCGTGGAACGATCTCAGGAGTTACTTTAACTTACCAGAGATTCGGAAATCTTCTGTGCAATATGTGCCGAAGATATTTTTTAAGGTTCCGTTTTTTGAGCATAAAATCGGCAGCCTACAGTACCTTCGCCCAATATAGGCGGTACCTTTTGCCAATAAATTTGCCATTTCTTTACAAACTCCGATTGAGACTAAAGTGAAAACACAACACTTTATGATCAATCACGGTTTGTATAGAAATGTCTTTTTTTGTCACCGGGATAATGGTTTTACCGCCTAGTTTAAGCAAAAGCACTATAGCAATTAGGGCTGCAACATAATTTATAACTACGGTGTACAATCGTTACTCTGAACTCGACATATATTTTTAATCCATTACACTGCTCAAGCAAAACCGGTACAGCGGTTTGGGCGAACGGCGCGGCGGTTTAATATGAAAGTGGAGACAGTATGCGATCTATTGTCTTTTTAAAATAACTTGGCACGTTTTTTATAATTTAGACATATTGTATTGTGCCGATCGAATGGAGTATACAAACATTTCTTCCGTCACTTCTATCTTTCTATCTATCCAGCACCTGAATCACGATGCGATTCCACGCGGAAACAAAAACTTTCTCACGGAAACTCCTGGCACTTTTTAACAGAAGTTTCCGAAATCAGGAACTATTCTGCGCGGAATCGCATCGTGCATCAAAAGGCTGAACCCTTTACGTATGGCTGACTCAAGCTTGGCAGAGTTTCGTAATGGTGGAGGTGTCATTGTCCTCGCGAAGTTCACCGCTCTGCCACAGGAATGTCCTGAATACGACAAAGCAAAGACCCCAATGGCGAAACTTAAGCCATCCGAAGATGGATGGATCTTTTGTGATATTCTTTGTTGCGAAAATCAAAAAACGCCAAGTTTTGCCACCCATGATATATTTTTATCCGTGTATGTTTTGTTTGTATCTGTTGTGAAAGTGTGTTTTTCTATCTGTCTATCTGTTACCTCTTCACGCCCAAGCCGCATAACCCATTTTGCTGAAATTTGATACATTTTATCTCGGAAAAGTTCCCGCGAGATAAAAGAATTTCGGAGAAACGGAGTTACGGGCATAATCTGGTGTTCATATAAATTGATGATGTTATTGTAGACAAAAAGTTACTTTGAAAAATGATTTTAATTATAATTATTGATAGGTTACCAGACTTTAAGTCTAGACTGTAGGTCGCTCAAAGGATTTCTGACGTCATGCACCTTTTGTTTCTACACAGTAACAGTAGGTTAAATCTTAGAGGGCATCTTCATGTCGCTGATAACGCTAACAATGTTTTTATTTTGCATTACCTTAATATATTTTTATTGATATATTTTAAAGCAGGTCCCGAAAAAAATATTTCACTAAAAGTACCTAATGCACTATCATAAGATATTTTTTCGAAAACACTCTCGTATCGCTCTGGATAAATTCGTGAAAACTACCGTAAAATAAAGTGAAGTGTAAAACTGTGTCATCATTACCTTTATAAGGTCAGGTGCGGACGGTGCCAATTAAGTTCGCATCTCATTTAAACTGACACGGACAGGGATTTTGAGCATCAACCTTTAATGATATCATGCTTAAAAATATATAAATCATTTTTAAAATCCCTGCAACGGCCACGCCGCGAATTTAATCCTGAACGCGTGTGCTTTCAATTAAAAGTAAATATAAATTAATTTCAGACATGAAAGTTAGGTAAATGAAGCATAATTTTATATGCACTAGCATATAAAACTATGGTTTGTAAACCACTTGGCTTACATTGCATACTGTGGCTTTACCATGAGTTTGAAACAATAGCATTTATAAATACAAGATGGCGACTACTATATGTAAATTTTTAGTATGGCATAATTTTACAGCGCCCCTAGCGGTCACTTGCCGAACTGAAATTTCCATACTTCAAATTTACGTTGTCCGTCGAGAATCGACAAATACGCTTCGAACTCATGGTAGAGCTCCTGCCCCCTTAGACAAGTGGCAAGCGATTAACGTTTACGATAATCGCTTTGATTGCTTTGTATGGGATTGACATATTCGAACTCGACTAGTTCACGTGACTTTTCCTTCGTCTGTCAATACCATACAAAAACACGCCAAGCGATTATCGTAAACTATACTCGCTTGACACTTGTCTAGGGGGGCTGATGATGCATTAACTGCAATTGATACTGTTTAGTTAACATGAAGCCAACGCTGGTGGCCAAAACGGGCATGTTACCATGAGTTTAAAGCAATAGTACCTATCGAGTAACGCAAAATTTTAAAGCGCCTCTAGCTATCAGTTATGGAACTAAAATTGTCTTACGTTGTCACTAGTCAGTATTTATTATCGATAAATACTAATGCTCCAAACTCACGGCAGAGCTACAGCTCGACGCTGGCTTGACATCAGTCTTGAGTGAACAAATTTCAAAGTTTTTACACGACTTCAATAAAGAGCTAGCACTAACCAGCAGTTGTATTGGCGACCAGTGCAGGCTTCATCGCTGACCCGCTTTTAGTGAGTTGTATAGGATGACCTTAAGGTTAAAAAATAACTATTCTAGAAAAAAAAGAATAAAAGTGATGTCATTATATTAATGGCAATAAAAAAGTTTATAAAAATAAACGTTTTTTTATTATTATTTGTACAAACTACAATGCCACAGGCGTCGATGAGTAATTAAGTGTAAACAAACCTTGTCCTTAGTGTGAAGCCTCGTATTAAAAAGGTAATAATTATACACGTAAGGTAAAGGGAACACTTAATACGGAGCTAGAGATGGAACCAGCTCCAAGTCGGTCAAGTTGCCATAATTTTTTTCTGCACTACGAATGCGTAGCTGACTTTGATTACTGGATACTCTATATTCCGGTTAACTGCTTCGGACAAAGCCACGGGATAAATGCTAGTTACGAATACTTTTATAGAAAAACTTTTTATATACATATGAATAAAATTAGTTTTTATATGATATTCAGGGGGCAAACAAGCAGACGGGTTACCTGATCGAAAGCAACTGCCGTCGCCCTTGGACACTCGTGATATCCGAAGAGTCGCAAGTGCGTTGCTGGCCTTTACGAGGGAATAGGGATGGGAAGTTGATGGTCCGGAAATGATGCTGGCGATAGCTAATTCCCGAATTTTACTATACGTGTACATGACAGAAAGTTACCCGAAAAGCACACTGTGGAAGCCTGCTACTCATCGAGGTGATCAGGATGTTTTTTTGCGTAGGAATAATTAATAACGATGTTAGCTACAAGTATGTTAAAGTAAACACTGCCTCGCGATGCTGTGTTTACATATCCTCGAATCATTTCTATAAATAATTGCAAATGAACATAAAACAAACAGGTTTCACCTAAGAAGGAATTATTGAGCTCGGATGTGTGTCAAGATCAAGAAGGTCACAACACGGTGATAGAAAATAAAAGTGTGAGTGAAAGTCCACCTGTGCTGGTAACGCTTAATAGCAGATTTATGTTAAACATGCCATTATCATGCGTTCTTTTTGTAGATCATATTTCATTGACATGTTTAAATGTTGAAATTTGTAAATAAATTATTGTAACATGCTATGAATTTTCTTCTATCTAAAACCTCGCGTTCACATTTTCAAGCAATTTAAAAGTCGTATGTATGTAGCTCATTCAGTAATTTCGAAAAATTTAAAAGATTAAATGTTTTGTATTAAAAAGAAATATTTTTTGTTTTATTCAACTTATTTAAAAATCCCAGTTAAACGTAACACACTCAAATGAGAATATGTAACTAATACCTTTTTAGGATTTAAATTCCGAAAAACCAACTATTCTGGTAGATTTTCGAGAAAAAAACACATATGTTATACGCACATGAGCAAGTCAACAATATATCACAAGAACCAATAGCGAATTTAATTAAAGTAGTTTTCTTTATAGACCGAAATCAAAAACTAACTACAAATATTACACAATACAATGTTTCCGACATTGTATTTTATGGATGAATTTAGTACTAAAAGCGTACGATCACAACAGGCCCGAGTTGCAATTTTATTTAACTTGGCTAATACAAAATAAGTTTACTCGGCTTTAAAGTTTTCAAACGATCCGAACTTCGGAATACAAAATAATGCACTCTGAACAGTCGATACTATAAGTTCTCGACTTAATCTTGGTCGGGATTACCGAAGTAGTCTATACAGTCCATTCCATTACTTAGTTTCGCCCGTGTGCAATTTTATTTTAGATGACCTGAAACTACCGACCACAAGTTTGGAACGAGATGAACATGACGTAATTTAAGTCTGATTTCAGAAGATCGGAGTTTAGTTAAAACTTGCACTTGGTTGTAGCGTTTGATTCTATTGTTGCATTAGTTCATTAGATTTATCAATTTTAGCTGACTACAACTGAAGTTAACGAACCTAGAAGGATACTTAGCGTATACAGGGTGTACAAAAGTAAGTGATGACCGCTACATTGATAGTGAACTCTATATAAGTGACAGATACAAACCCTAAGTATCATCAATTGCTTTTGTTGTACCCTGTATATGAAAATATTGTAACTCCCACAACGGTTTTTGTGACGGTGGCCGCACAGAAGCTAGGCCGTTACGCAGGAGTAATTTTATAGTGCCTAAGTGTGTGCACAGTACACAGAAGCACTCTTTCTTTCTTTACTCATCATCTTACTTGTCAGACAATTAGGTAATCGGCCTGCACTGTCCTAACCAAACTTAGAAATAACATGTTTCCAACGCGGGAATCGAACCCACGGATCAAGAGCCGAGCACCTTACCACTAGACCCGGAGGCGTTAATATGGAAATATTGTTATGGAATGTTAGCTAACAATAATTCATAACACCGATGCATACAAACCTTCTTTACTGAATTTTGTTGTAAACAAGTGTCAATGTAGTGATAGGTGTTTCGCATACGGCGAAACACCCATCACTACATTGACACTTTCTAAGTTGGCCAAAACATTCTTGTAGCGTAAGTCACATGAACACGGTCGCCATACGGTTGCCGTGCTGGATAATGTAGTAATGTATGAGAAGCATTCACATGAGACAACGACCGTGCTTACATATTATTAAAAGCACGGCGACCGTCTCAGTAATGTATCGACTTATATAGACGCTTTGACATTAATAGCTCAGGTGTAACACGTCAAGGCGTGGCGGCCGTCCTGCGACCGTATCTTCAGACGACTCACTATATTTAACTCGAATGGACATCGTTTGAACAACGAGCACAAGTAATTTCACAGTATATAATGCACTACATAACCGTAAGAATTTAGAGCGATGCTGGTCGACCAGCCGTGAATGCCGTGATGCAGTGTTCAATCATTATAGGCCTGCTAATTTCAGTATAATAACTCATCGTTAAGCATTGTATTGTAGACAGTTATGCATATATGTATTTTATTATTTACTAGCGACTTATGTTTTCCCGTCGTATTTTTTTATATCTGAAGAAAAATTATTGCGGAACCATTAGTTTGTAAGTATTCAAAGAAATTGATTTACGTGGTTTTAATGAATTTATTGTATTAATGACAAATGTTAAAGCAGTGGCCTAAGTCATGGCGGAAAAATTATTTTATAGGTAATTTTATCATAGCCCTTTTACTAAACATTTAGTCAATTTAATACTAGAGAGTGTGTATAGTGTTTTTGGTCAATCTAGGCGGACATTAACTCATTGTTAACAACAAATTGCGATTGTAAACAAAGTTTTATGCTATCAATAAAAACTGGCCAAGTGAGACTTGGACTCGCGCACGAAGGGTTCTAAACCAGTACAGAACAAAAAATTGGGAAGACGTATTTCTGAAAGTTTTAAATTTATAAAAAATTTAAAATTTAGGGACAATTTATAAAAAGTTCAACATTTTAAAAGAAAAATAATCAAAAACTACTAAAATTATGTCTAAATAGGATTTGCACCCTCGCCTCCTATCAGACCGGTGCTTTACGCAAGCAGTATACTTTATAACCGCTAGACCACGCTGCCGGTGAGAATCGTGTCGAAATCTAATATATAAAATTCTCGTATCACAATGTTTGTCTTCGTACTCCTCCGAAACGGCTTTACCGATTTTAACTAAATTTTGCATGCATATTCAGTAGGTTTGAGAATCAGCCAACATCTATTTTTCATTCCCCTAAATGTTAGGGGAAATTAGTTATATGGCAAAACAACGTTTGCCGGGTCAGTTAGTAATCAATCTCATATTAAGGTTTAGAAAATAACAAAAAACATATGTATTATGCTAGAGCTACTCTTAAATTATTTAATTTATTCTGTTTTTAATATTTGTTGTTATCACAACAGAAATACATATTCTGTGATAGTTTCAACTGTCTAGCAAATACCGTTCTGCCAGACAGACAGATAGACAGCTGGACAGACGGACAGACTTCTAATTCTAAGTAATAGGGTCCCGTGTTTATGCCCTTTGGGTATGGAATGACAAATTTTTGACAAAGGGTTAATAACCGCTACCGACAATATTTACCGAAAACACTATAATATAGTTCGTTTAAAAGTTCGTTTTTTATCGAGATTATGGTATTCTCCTGTGAGCTAGGCATTTAGATATCTTAATATAATCCAAGTTACCATTTTAAAGGTAATTTATTATGTTCTTGTGAATATTCTAAGATATTTCACACCTTAACCTTTATATCGAGATGTAGTTGTAGAGAAGTTGAACTAAAACGAGTTTCTTGATTGCAATTAGATCATTTAAACCGGATAGTGATTACTTGTAGCCAACTAATTTCTTCCAATCGACTTATATAAATAGCTATACACTTTCACGTGATTCTCTGTATTGTATATAAGGTTTAGACACTTACCAGCTAAACCACCTTTGGTTTTTTTGCAAGTTATTACACAATACTATTAAATACAAAAGGAGGCATAGAGTTTCATAAGAACAATTGGTATTTTTAATCGACTTCAAATTGGAGGTTTCTCTATTCGACTGTATATACATATGTTCTTTTTTTATTATTTATATGATAAGCTAAGTCATTAATGAGAAGCCTACATTTTTCCTTCATCCTTACCCGTGGTCTATACTACAATATGTGTGACAAATAACGTATAAATTGGTCCAAATAAGCGTGTTGAAACCAACGAACCTTTTTTATGGAATTAGGAGGCAACACAAACAGAGCAGACGGTCACCTGATGGAAATCAGCTGAAGTCGCTCATGGATATTCATATCATCACAAGCGTTGCAAGTGCGTTGCCGGCATTTTAAAAGAAGAAATAGACTATGGGAAGAGGTGTAGGAAATAGGGCCTATATTTATTAAGTTGAGGTATATTACTTTTTACTAAAATATATGAAAATGTGTTATTTAACGTAAATCTTCTAACAGATTGTGATTTGTTATTGCCAGGCTCAGAGAAGTTCCGGCCAACAACTTTCCAATGAAAGCGAAATTTTACCTTAAAGGCGACCCATTCAACAATTTATTATTAGGAAATGATATAAAGGAAAACATAAATTGAATTTGTTAAAATAATTTTTGCTTAACCTTTTTGTATAATAATAATATGCAGAGATATTGAAAAATGCAAGTGTTATAATGCAGTGTATTAGATAGAGTAGATTTTTATGATATTTAGGGGACAAGCGAGAAGAGGGGTTACCTGATGAAAAGCAACTGCCATCGCCTATGGACACTCGTATCCGGAGAGTCGCGAGTGCGTTGCCGGCCTTGTAAAATTCACGCCAACGTTATATATATAACGTAACGTAATATATAATAGTTTTCATCTTCCTAGATAATAAGATATATATATATATATATATATATATATATATAAATATATAAATGCCCCTTTTACTAACACTAAGATGTCTG
>JAOTAV010006129.1:0-29911 GCA_026546445.1 Cyclargus thomasi | reverse complement strand
GGAAATAGGCTGATGCCTCACCGAATTCTGAAACAGGCACTATTAAAGAATAAAATTTATTTAATACTTTTTAGTTTCTTTTTTATTGTTTTTGTTTTTTCTTTTGGAAGTCGGTTTTAATTTTTTAAGATTAATTTTATATAGATTATAGGGGGTAAGTGTGCAGACGGGTTACCTGATGTAAAGCAACTGCCAAGTGTCCAATGGCGACACACTCACGATATCCGAAGAGTCGCAAGTGCGTTGCCGGCTATTATGACGGAATAGGGATAGGCGGATTAGGCAAGTTAGGCGACCGGTAAACGCACTCACTGAACAAAACACAGCACAACATCGTTTCACGCCAGTTTCCTGTGAAGTATCACTCCGGTCAAGCCGGCCCATCTGTGCCGAAGCATGGCTCTGCCACGGCAATGAGCATCCGTATTATGTACTTGAGATTGTAAAAATGTCTCATTGGTACACGCTTCCACCGAGGTTTGAACCTACACGTGTAAGTTCGAACCTCGGTGAAGGCGTGTACCGTGCACCTCTCGAGTGCGAACCAAATAGGTCTTACCCATAAGGCTACGGACGCTCTAAATGTAGTATGAATGTAAGCGTTATATACAAAAAAATATATAACAGTCGAACAATAAAATAACCTCCTCGTTTTTGTTAGGAAGTCCGTTTAAAAAAAGTTAACATTAAGTAATTTGTAGTATGAAATGTCATTTGTCTGGAAACATTAGTTTTGGTATATCGCAAAATCAGCATAAAATTATAATTTAATCCAAAGTCGGAGCCATTATAGCGTCTCCTAAAAGTGCAGGTATCAGAACTAAACTCTACACAATATTACTATGGCCGGACGGTATCTCTATCGTCACAACGATATGCAATATCTTCGTACTGCGCTTCAAACCGTATACTGAAAGTAGATTTTTTTCAGTTCAGCATCTCTACATTACGCGTTTTGTTTTCTAGCGAAATTTCGTCCTGTGGCACGACAAGCAATGCACAGCGTTGCACACGATGGCGTTTGCACGATACCGTTGATGTGAGGTTTATTTTAATAGGAGGACCGTGAAACTCGTCGAGATACGGGAGCCGCAATCGGTACGGTTACCGTGCGGTAATAAGAAGTCAATATTAGCGCTGGGCGGGCGGATTTGTAAAGGGTAGCTTAGTGTGGAAAACAGCTTTTATTTTTAAGAGGTGTAGATGAAAAAAATAATGTATGATACATTATGTAAAATAGCAATGTGAAGTTCGAAACCTGACAGAATATTTGAATCTCGTTAAAAGGAAATCTAACAAGCAACTATTCGATGTCCACTATCCATGTCACTGTTGGACGTAGGAGTACCTAGCCTGAGAGATGGACGTCTAGGAGATTCCAATGAGATCATTGAGGTTAACTAATAGTGAGTGGGTGGTAGCCGGTAGCCGAACAGATATTGCAAGTCCGAGCTCAAATTAAATAATATGCTGCACAAATTAAAAAACATAATTGGATGCTAATAGCGCCACCTATCGGACTTTATAAAATTCGTAACTAATAAAATTGATGAAAGTAGAACTCCTTGTTGTTGCCAAAGCTCAAAACGCACTTGCGAGCGCATCGAGCTAATTAATCCTATTAGCGGCCAGTCCGGCTATGATGCACCTACAACAAAATTTTGTCAACACGATTTCTCAATGTTTACCGGTATTATCTCTTCATCACTTAACCTTAACATGACATACATTTTTTTCTTGTGGCTGTCGACAAAATTAGAAATATAGAACCAGGATAGCAAAATAGGAGTAGAGCGATATGTCATATGTAGATATCGACAATATGACTACACTCAAGATATCTCTCATATCTCGTCGCGCCCATAGTAAGCCTGGGAGAGATTTTAACCTCAATTCAAATACGAACGAAAAAATTGGCACCCCTCGCCTCCCCCACTCCTATCGCCGCTACTGTAGCTCTATCATGAATTTGAAGCAATAGTACCGACTACGTAAATTTTATTCCGCATTTTTTTGCATTTTTCCGCAATTGACCGCTAGAGGCACTTTAAAATTTTGCCATACTAAAAATTTACGTAGTCCCTATCGAGTACCTACAAATACTATTGCTTCAAACTCATAGTAAAGCCACTGAGATCGTTTCCATTCCGTTTACTAAAATTCTTTTTGCTTATCCTAAAAGCGTAAATGATGAATCGTTCGATACAAGATAAACCTACCAGATAAAATAATTCTACAGGAACGCTGAATAATACTTAAATTATTAAAACGAAAGACTTTAGACTATACGCCAAAATTGACTAGAGAAGCCGTCTCCACAGTCCCCGTGTATTTCGCCCGGGGCGAGCTGATAACAGGGTAAGTTTACACAGGGCCAATTAGACGGCGCCCGCGGCGGCGGACGTCGTGTTTTCACATGCTAATTGTATCCGCTACCGCTGCGTCAGGGTTTGCCGAGACCTCGCAAAATTACAACTACTACACCCTCAAACTATATACTCCATTTTGAATAATAATAATTTAAGGTAAAATTACACTATAAAGTTTGTGTTTACTTTTGTTTATGATAGCTACGGAGTTAGTGAATATTACTACCTAAAATGATTTGTATTTAGAAGTAAATAATCTTATTATAAGTATATGGCACGGGAACCGTATATTTATCCGTATCCCGGAAAAATATACGAATCTCGCGCGTCTCTCGCTATTACGAGGGACGGAAGGACGGACAAACAGACAGGCAGATCTATCTTTGGGTACAGAACCCTAAAAAAGGAGGGTAATAGATAAAATACCAAAAGGAGTCATAAACATGTTTAATGTTTTTAAAGTACATCGTAATAAATTCTTTTGAAAGAAAGAAAGAAATTAACTTTATTTGGTAAAACATACATTAAGAATAAAAATAAAAACATATTAGTATTAAATGTTATTTATTATCATTTATTATATTTAGTATTGGCCCCTACTCAGCATGTGTTGCAAACACAGTTTACAACGCTGGTTTTCAGTAAGAGCCATATACTATAATCATGTAGAGATTTAAATATTAACATGCGTCTAGGAACATAATCTTAGGACCGATTTACACTTAATTTAGTTAAGTAGCGAGTTAACTTGCGCGATCGGCGAGTTTAGTTATTTTTGACGTTTGAACGGTAAAATCGAGTTAAGTTGTAGTTGTTAATTAAGTTGGCTTAAATAGAACGCGATCCTATTTTTTGACGAGTTAAGTGCGAATTGATACCCATCTCGCGTCTCCCGCACCCCGCCAACTTAACTCACCAGCGTGTAGACGTTTGAGTTTAGTACAGTTCATATAACAATACTTAATTTATCAAAAATTTTAATGCAATAGGTATTAAGTTAAGTAAAATATTAAATATAATTAGTTTGTAGGCAGTAATTGAGCGATTTATAAAGATTTATCTTGATATCGAACCAGCAACTTATGATTGCTTAACTCGCCTACGTTTAAACGTCACAACTGACCGTTTTGTTAACTCGCTACTGTCCTTACTTAAATATAAACCGGGCCTTATTGGGAATTAATGAAATTTGCAGCTGGTATAAGAGTTAGACCACGTGTCGTCTTCCACAATCGTCAAATTATTTTAAATTATATACATTGCGAACGTAACTCAGTGTGTGTGGTCAGTACCACACACACTGAGTGCACGCCTTATTCCTTATAAAGCTTATACGAGACCAATTCTGGTGGTCATGACGATACTTTGAGGCCTATAAAGGACAAAGTATACTTTTAGGTCCTTTAAAGTATACTTTAGGTAATCTAAATGTAAAGCCTCACGAGTGTAATTTTGTGAGTCTTGAGTGTCAGATTTTCGGTTTAAGGAAATTTTGCTGCATTTGGATTTATAAAAAATTTTTACTTGATTAACACAAGCGTAATTTTTTAAATTAGGTTTAGTCTTTTTGTCGTCATAGGATTTAGTATAAAAAATAATTTACGTGACCAAAATTCTGCGACTAAAAAATTACGCTTGTTTGGCTTCAACCTAAGAATATAGTTCAAGTAAAACAGTGAAGGTAGCAGCGCTAAAAGGGTAACTTAATGTTTTACTTTTGTATGGATAAACTCATGTTTCTGGGGTGCTTATCTGTTTTTAACGGCACGCTATCAAAGTTACTTATGTATGTATATTGTATAAGGGGCACGGCCTCTTATTATTATAGTAAGGATCAAAAAAATGTTGAGATGCTTTTGTCATTTATAAAGGTTATTTAGAATGAAAACAGTATCTCAAAATTTTTGATCATGCTCTTAAGTACTAAGCACTAACTATAATTACGGGCCTTAATTAATAAAACGTAAAGTATTATCACTTTGTCCTGTTCCACGTCTTGTATATTCTGAAGTTATAGTAGTGTATCTTTGCTTACTTTCTAACTTTTGTACCACATAATATATTCTAAGTTTTAAGTTATTAGGAAAAGGTGATCGTTCAATGCCAGGTTAGTTTTATGCCTCCTCTTCATATCTTCAAACCGTTTTTAAGATAGGAAGGGAGATACCAACATTGTTATACTTAAAAGTACCTTCTACAGGCAACAAGGGTGGACTACTAATGGCTATTTAGTTTACTACCACTCAAACTGCAGGCTCTTTATTTGTCGCAATAAGCCCGCTGTTAGGTTGTCGTTGTTTTTTTACCCAACTGCACCAGGAGGGTTGTTTTTCGAGAGTATATGTATGTATGTATAATTGTTTGGAACACTCTGCAGCCTAAACGGTCTAGTTGTCTGGAAGAAACCGCTTTTAGCTGTAAGGCCGCCAATTTGTACAGTTCCTTCGTTGTATTTAAGTTTAGTTGTTGAGTTTTGTACAAATAAAGAATTTTCTATCTTCTATCTAAACGGTTTGATGAATCTTAACGTATGAGGTATCTTTATTCGTCTTCATAGTGCAAGTGACACTAAGTACTTTAAAAAATTCTTAATCAAAACGGCAGATTTTAAAGTCAAAATAAAAGTATAAAGTGGTATAAGCATAAAGAGTCAGGAGCATCTCTGGGCTGGAAACGTCACGCCACGGTTGCAACCGTGTACATTTTGAAGAAAACGATAAAATTCATATACATAATTAAATGATACGTTTTCGCATTGCAAAATTATTTAAGCTAACATTTGTTTTATTTATGATATGATTTTTTTTTTTAATCTATCTGCTGGTTCACTTTATTATATTAAAATTATGTCCAAGGTTATAGTAGTATATGTATAAAAAAAATCCGCCTATTTAGGACGAGTAAGGTTTCAAAATCAAGGGCTTTAAACAGCCATTCTAGATATAAACATAACTTGATGTTTAAATTGCCGTGGTTCCTGCAGTCACGTTTTCTGTTTTTGGAAATTTAGCTTAATTTAATTCTTATCGGGCTGAAAAATCGTTAGTGCAACTGAAAACACTTCTACAGATCTGTATGGGAGTTTTCGTTTTGCATTATTTTTGTTTGTTTTTTAAGTTCTAGTCCCGAGACTCAAAATATATGAGCTCTTCATTCTATAGTGCTTTCGCCCAAACAAGGCGCTAGTGGTCATTAGCCCTCTGTAAAAAAAATTGTCATTTATATACGTATAAACCACGATTGATAGCAACAAAGTAACAGCACAAAAATTTTTGTCAATCGCGCTTTATATAGAATTGACAATTTTTGCCTGAGGGTTAGTGACCACTACCACCTAGATTGAGCGAAAGCACTATTCATAGATAACTTATTGAGCAGAATAATATACACATTACGAACACACATAAACACCAACACACACACACGTTATACATGCACAAATCACACTATTAAAAAAAACACAACCTAACCTATTTTGAACAGTTTTTAGTTTCATTATATGGTTCGTCTTTATGAAAGTGACAAACAACGCCCATTTAATTGTATTATATTATACTGTATACATTCACAATTATTCCCAACTTTCAAATTGGTAATGTGACCAAAACTCTGTGTTAAATCATTATATTATACAATGCGATGTGGCAGACGGCAGGCAAACTGCATAGTGCGGCACTACAATTTTTTTCATTGCCACATATTAGTATTTTACATTAACAGTAATTTAGAACTGAAAGAAAAACCATACACATGTTTGACATTATAATAAAGTAGCAAAATATACAACGAAAACAAAACATTTAATCAAGTACAATAACAGTGTCAACAGAGGTGTTCTCGGTTTGTCAGCTGGCATGGTAGAGGCCTGACAGAGCGTCCTGCAGGGCTCGAAGACACGGCAGCGTGGAGGAGTACCCACCAGCCTTCTCCGTTTCCGTCTCCGATCTGAAAATAAAATAAAAATGTGTTCAATTTATAGATATTCTTGTAACTTAGATGTATTGCTGACAAAGAGAACTTTGGGCGACTACATTTTTTTCTAGGATGCTGAATCCATAGGAAAAATATTTATGTGGTTACGGGTTTATGATTTTAGCACCTTCTCTTTTTATCTATGCTGCCTAAACAAACTTTCTATTATGGCTAACCACCTTGCTGGATTCCTAACTATATGTAGTTTTTATTGTAAAAATTGTTTTGTAGAAATAATTTCTTTATAAATTAATATATGTGTTAAAATACTGACCTAACATGCTGCAAATACCCATTTCTAATAATCTCAGGTACACTGGGTGGATCTGGGCCACATCTGTCTGGGACTTCAAGAGCCTCATATCTGTATAGAGGTCCTTCTTCAATCACCAGCATTGGTTGCTGTCCTGCACCTCGTGTGAATTTCACACCAGTGGAAAATTGTGTAACCTGAAAATAGATAAATACTAACTTTAAACAAACATACAAATATTTAATATGACTTTGTGAAAAGTTGTTTGTTTATGTACTGGGTTTACACTATATAAAATATTTTCATTTGAATATGTGAATAGACTCATTAGAAAGCTACGGACCATACTACAAACTCAATTTCATTAATATGCAGCTGTTGTTGATTACCTAATTAATTTAAATATATACAAGACTGTCATTAGTGTGTGTCATTCCTTGTAAAACATTATTATATTGTACAAGAATGAACAAACCTTAGGTAATACTGGCACAATTTCCTCCTGCTTGCTCTGAACAGTTTGTGCAAAAGTGTTGAGAATGTCCTTTGCATCCCCTTCAGCAAACATTAATTCATCAATAAGAGCTTCCTTATCTCTTATCTTCTGTTTCTTAGCTTCCTCTTCTAGACGCAACATCTCTGCTCTCCGTACATCTTCCATTTGTTGTTCTATTAAAAGTATTTCTTCTAATTCTAGTTCTTCTCGTCCTGTAGTTAGATAAAATATTTGGTTCAACAAGTTTCTCAATATAGTATAGCTGTATATTACAATAGAAATTTAGTATACATACCAATTTTTGCTTTATTTTTCATGATTAGTTCTTTATTATCCTTTTTATACTGTTCTATACGTTTATTGGTTTCCACTACATCTATATTGTTTACTAAATTGTAAATAATCTTCTCTATTTCTTCTAAATAATCATTATAAGCTCTTAATGTTGGAAAATCTTCTTCCTTCTTATTAAAATCTTTTAATACACGCTTTCTTATATCCATCTCTTTTTCAACCATAGAGTCCTCAAAAAGTTGGACTCTAAAGTTACTTCTGCGCAAGGGAACATTGCATTCAGGACAAGAACCAGAACCTATAAAATAAAATAACATCATAACTACAAAACATAATCATTAGTAGTATTGGTTGATTTGTGCAGTTGAAGTACAGTACCTAGCCAAAAAGATTGCCCATCAACCTTTCGAAAAAGACAATCAGCTACTGTCAGTTTCGTAGAGTGTTATCTCTGCCGCACACTATGCATGTGATCTTTTGTCAGTTATTTTTCAAATGCGATGAAGTGTGGTGGCGTCCAGTGACCAGTTTCCAGACTCATAATATTTATATAGAGCTGTAAAACCCACAATATACCTTAACTGTAATAAAAATAAATTATAATATGCCATCCCTAGGAAAAGAAGCCATGATACAATTTATTTTAAGATTAAATCAAAAGCGATCACTTACAGAAAAAATGGGTATATTTTATACAAAGAATAGGAAGAATTATACAAAGAACCGAATCAAAATTGTTGTAACAGCTCCTTATAGATCTGGACTGTTTTTATTTCGTGTCAAAGAGATAACGCTTTACGTAGCCGAAATAAGCCGATATACTGCAAAGGCCGATGTGCAATCTTTTTGGCCGAGTTAGAGTACTGTAAATTTCATGAATGAAACTAGCAAATTTACCTTTCAGAAACAACAAGTCAACACAGTTTTCACATAGGGCATGGCCACAGACGTTAACCATTAATTTGAGAGATGGATTCCGATATTTTGTAGTTTTACATCTAGGACACGCTTGGTCATCCATTTTCGCCCGTTTTTATTTGTATGTAAATCAAAACAACTTAAACCGCCTTCTTACTTCTGAGGTTATAATTTTAATAACAAAAGCTACAAAGCCTCTTAATTACACTAATTTGCGTGTTTTTCAAACGTATTTAAAAATCAATTTACTTATTTGCAGAACTTTTGACTAAACTTCGAAATTTGTTGATAGTTTTTGTTTATTAAATTTTGAATACTAAAGAACAGCGCTTTCCTAGTTTGACAGCATTTGTCATTTTTGTTTTTCGAAAGGGTCTAATCTAATCTAAATTTAACTCACGTAGCGCCATAAAAATACAAATGTCAATAGTAGCTACTATTGACATTTGTTTTTTTAAAGTTTAAAGCAGACCATAGATCATAGAGAAATAAAAAACATTGGAAAATTGATAACTTATTTTTTAAATTCTGTTTTATCTATTGTCATTTGTCTGTCCCAAGTCTGTTCTAATTTCTAATTTTTATGCAAACGCGAAAATTGACGGAAATATTTTTCTCAAAGAACGCCCGCGGAATCCGGATGAGTGATGACATCTTTCACGAGTAGCGAAATATTTTAATAATTAGTTTGAAGAGTTTTGGCGGGACGTGAAAAAGTGATGTTGTGTTTTTGTATTTCTTCGCTAAATTTGTATTGTTTCGGGTTTTCATGTATTATAGTGATAGAATATCAACAATTAAATATTCGTTATCATGCACAAGTGTGGGCAAGAGATACAACTTGAAGAATAGTGTTATTTTATGTATCGCTCCAAAACTCTACTAGAATTTTTAGCAAAGCATCTACCACTTTACTAAATCCACTGACTTGACGCTTCGACTGCACTGACGATTTACCTTGACTTTGAATAGACTTTAGACTTGATAAAATATTGTAACGTTGCTAAAATTATTATAGTAAGAAAATTGATTTCCCGCCTTTACTCGACACTGGCCATGGTTATGCAGCCGTAGCGCCATCAAAAGAAAGTAAAACTATTTGAAATTTAATTGTATGATACAAATTGTAATTTGTATCCATAGATTACTACGTACTACCATAGAGAAATTATACCTAATTTGTCTATGGTACTACTTAAACTGTTTTCACAGAATGAAGTATATGTTTCATGTTTGTATTATGAAAAAATAATCCAAAAAAATGATTCGTATGTTATAATCAATTTAACACTGTACGGTGTACTCTGAAAATAAGATGTCATTGCTTCAGAACTTGCCATATCCAGACTATAAACAAGGGCTAGCCCTAAATGTCGAGCAATGTGAAGTGATTGCTAGACTAGCAGATATATCGTAAGTAAACTGCAAACATTTTATAAAAAGAAAGTTAATTTTTACTTTAAAATGTAAGGACAAAAGTTTGTGGAGTTGATCCATCTTTACACAAAAGCTACAGAACAGATTTATAATTTTGGCATAGTTATAGTTTAAACTATGACCCCATTTATATAAATATTTTAACATTGTTTAACTAATCAAGGTTCCCGGTCCATTTCTGGAATATTGAAAACTGTGACGTTTTCAACAGACAGAAAGGGACAGCGAACCTTAAGTAAACATTGCATAAATATTTTTATGAATAAGGAGGTTGATATCAACTCGATGCCTTCTTTATCCCACAAAAACACAGTTTACAGTTTGCTATGTGATGCTTTGTGTGAGCTTATAAAAATTATATGAATGCTACTGACACATACATTGTGACAATGATAAAAAAGCATGATGTAATAGCCTGTAATTAAAAGTGCAATAAGTAGGATAAGCATTTGAATCCTAACTTAATAAGAATGTACCATTGTAACTTTTGTTGGTTGTGCATAACAATAAATAAAAATTATTATAATTTCAGTCTAAATTTCAATGATGTAAAGAAACCTGGTGAATTCTTAATAAAACATCTTGACAAAAAGGGCTACTCGGTTTCTCAGTACAAAAAGTTTCTTACCACCACATTGAACAACAAAGCAATTTTCACATATTATAAACCTCAATCTAAAGTGGCTATATTAATTGCCAATGACAAATACAAATATTTATCAAAGTTGGCTACACCATCTACAGATTGTGATTCTTTAGCATCAAAACTAAAGGTTCTCGGATTTATACCAGTTGTTGTAAAAAATGTAACAAGTTGTAGCTTAAAAGATGTTTTACAGAACATTATAAGTTTAATACCAAAGGACTCGTACTGTAAGTGTTTCCAAGTTGAAAATGCTCACAGCCTTTTGTTCTGTTATATTAATTTGTTGTAAAAGTAATTAATTTCCAGGTTTTATATTCTATGCTGGACATGGCTGTGAGCTGTGCAATACCAAGTGCATTCTTGGAATAGACTGTCCTACTGATGATATTGAATTTGAACATGTAGTCACAGAGAATTGGATACTAAGGGAGGCCGCCAAGTGTGAACCAGACTTGTGCATACTGATTATGGATATGTGCCGACTATATTTAGACAAGTATGTATATTTTAACTATATTATTTTTATTCATTATATCTATATGAACTTCAATCTGTGATACATTTTCAGAAATAAAAATAAAAATATGTATGCTTCATTATCTTGTACAGAAGAGTACAGCATCTTTAACAATTTAATTATTGGATACTCAACCCAGTCATCAGAAGCAGCATATGAGGTCTTGGAAATTGAATGTTCAACTACTATTGACAATAATTTAACCTATGAGCTAAAACCAGGTGACACTGAAAAAATCTTACCTTGTGCAAGTCAATATGTTCATGCTTTGTGTACAAGACTAAGTGAGAATTTAGACATCAATGTTTTGTTTGATAAGGTGCATTTAGGTAAGTTTAAAACTAAAATTTCAAATAATGCTTAGATTCATAACAAATACATATGATAAAAATTGTTAACTTAGCCTAAAATTAAGCAGTGTTATGATGCCATACATATATACCTCTATCATTTCAAAATATATTTTTTAATGTATAAAAATGGTTTTAATGCTTCTTACAGATGTTGAAAAATCATTAAGGAAACAAAGGCCTATAAAAGTTCAATGTGGAGTTTTTAAAAGATCTTTATATGATCCAGTACAAGGTAAACCTTAGACCATCAATTGTCATTATTTTCTTTGCCATTGATTTGGCAAACTTCAAAATTAAGTCCTAAACATTGGGTTATTCTAATGTAACGTCACATACTAAAAGTCTGACAAAATTACTCTTTTAATTTTCAAGGTCCATTTTCTTTCAGGAGATGCAGGTGCTTTGAAACAAAAAATAAAGGAAAAAATAGCAGGCTTTGATAATAATTGCACCATTTATAATGATGAATAGTAATTGATAAGCTATTATCGGTATGCTTAATATTTTTTGTACTTATTTATATTTATATGTAAATAAACTTAGGTTTTTGTAATAAATACATAGCATAAGCAACAGTTTTTTATTCAGTAAATACATTTCTTAGCCTATTTGAATCTCATTTCTATAAAGTGTTAAAGTCTATTTGAAACAGATTGAGGTTGGAAATGATTGACTATATTAATCCACCAGCTATCCTCTACACCTTTTGTAAATTCCCTTATAAATCTATAGTTGAGAATGAAAATTTTGTCTTGAAACTCTGGCTGAACTCTAAAAAAAAAGAGTTTTAAACAATCAGTTATTTATTACTTACTTGATACTTTCATTTTTAAGATTAATCAAAGTAAGGAGTAAGGCTATAATTTATTTACATTTGAATGACAGATAAAATTAGTTTAATTATTAACTATAATTTCAAAGTAAAATAAACTAACTTGAAACAAATGTATAAAAACTATTTAAAAAAAACCTTTTCCAAGTCACTAAGAGTACCTGGGGGGTTATTATGACCTCTTATTCCCAGCTAAGTTTGACATTCCCTAATATCACCAACATGTTTAAAATCTATTCATAGACAAACTAGTATTAATTCAGTCAGAATAATAAGACAATATGAAAAAAGAACAAGGCAATTGTTAGCCGTATATTGAATTGCCTGAAACCATGCAGGCTTGCAATGTTCATAATAACCCCCCTGGTATATAAGAGAAAAATAGATTCAAACATAAGTCTTTTCCTCATTTCCAAAAAAAGCTTACCCTAATGAAATAGGTGGTAGGTCATCTGATTCTTTCATCTGTTTAAGTCCTTTCATGACATGATAACACATTGTTATTTCTACCCATCTTTTATCTGCATCATCAAAAATAACTCCAACCTGTTATTTTAGTAAAAAATTATTAAAACTAAGACAGACTCTTAAAACTAAAAAATTAATAATAATAATTTATTAGATGATTCTTACTTGGTATGGAAAAGCGTAAAATATGTCTTCTTTATTCACAGCTAGCAACTGCCTCTGAGAAACAGACAGCTTTGAAACAGCCGTCTTTAAAGCGGCCAAAGCCTCGCCATCAACAAGACCATCTAATTTTTTGAAGTCACTATTTTGTAGGCTTTCTGAAACAATCTACACATAACAGAATTATTAATTGATTGTTATAACATGGTCATCTTAACTAGACAGTTAACCTTGTTTTTTTTGGACATTTTGTTGCTTTTTTCCATTTCTTTATTAAGATCAACTGTCTAGTTAATGTAACCGTGTTATATTTTAGAATATATTGTTTAGTCATATATACAACAGCAAAAACAAACCTCAACGGCATGTTTGGATGCTTCAATGAAACTGTTTAAGCTGAATTCCTGTTCAAAATAAGGCCGGATTATAAAATTCACGTACATCCAGTTTTTAATAAACTTTAAAACCGAAGGCCAGACGATAGGCGGAAATTCCATTAATTGTGGCAATCGGCGTTGATCTGCGCGATTGTCGCAGTAATTTCGAGATAATACCGTTGTCTTTAGAGGACATGATGAGGTTACAGGAGCTTGTAAAATATGTTTGTATGAAATTTTACCACATAACCTAAACGACTGCCGATTTAAAACTTGTCTTAAAGCTAAATTCATGTTTCCTACTGTTACAAAATTAATACAAACACTAAAATGTTACAAAATCTTTATTTATCATTTGTATGTAAACTAAACCAAAAACAAGTATTTTCCTTTTGCACTTTCTGATTATTCGGATTATTTTTAATTTTGACAATTCGAAATATTTATCTTCTTTATATGGCGCTACGGCTATATAACCATGGCCAGTGTCAAGTAAAAGCGGGAAATCAATTTTCTCGTTTCAAAATTATTTTTAGGAACGTTCGTTACATAATATTTTCAAGTCTAAAGTCTAGTCAAAGTTAAGGTAAAACGTCGGTCAAAGTGCAAGTCAGTTAATTTAGCAAAGTGGTAGAAACTTTACTAAAATTTCGAATGGACTTTTGGAGGGATACATAAAATAGCACGTTTTTTGAAGTTGTATCACTTGCCCACACTTGTGCATGATAACTAATATTTAATGCTTACTATTCTACCACTATAACGCAATAAAATCCGAAACAACACAAATTTAGCGAAGAAATACAAAAACACATCAATTTTTCACACCTCGCCGAAATTCCTTCGAAACACTTGTAAGGTATTTCTATTGAGTGCTGGCAGCCATATGTCAAATTGACAATGTTAATTTTTAAACACGTGGAAAAACAACCAAAACTGTTAGGTTTAACTTTAAAGTTTCAGAAACGGGGAGGATAAAAAATAGGAAATCGGAATAAAATTATTTAGCAAAAATTGAATTGTTCTTGCAGTAAACAAAGTAGCTCAAAATTCATATTTTAATTCATAAAATTTACATTTAAAAAAGTACGTTATTGAACACCGCAAGTAACATAGAATACAATTACCACAGAGAGACCGCGCCCTCAGTTGACACTTGACAGGTTCTGATGAAGTCCGCTGTCCACTTGCCAAAATCCAAAAAAGAAAAATGGCCATCGGTGTAAACAATTCCAAATGGAAACCTAGGCAATTACGAGGAACTCCAGCAGGAAAGGCAAGAGATATCGTTGCTATTGGTGTAGTCGGTTATGCTATACTTTGTGGAGTATTTTACCAGTAAGTTGATCATTCAAAGATGATATTATAATCGTATCATGTTATCATAATGTCTGGAATTTTCACGAAGGTTATGTTTTTACAGATATTCAGGTGTTACTGCAAACTTTAGAAAGGCATTAGACTACCTTTATGAGGACCCTATTGAAGAGGTTGAACGTAAACAAATGATCGCCAGTGGTTTACCAAATAGAACTGGAAATAAAATCAGAGAACTCTTAGAAAAATCTGAAAGACTCGACAATCCAGAAAAGTAGTTCAAAACATGAGTATAGACAGTAATGATACTGGGTATGTGGGTTTTGTTTTCACCATGTTATTTTAGTACAATAATAGTAGATACTTAGAATTAAATATTTTTCTGTTGATCTAAATTTGTTTCAATTGTTGCCAGTGATAAATTGGGTTGTAAGATCATAAGTAAGTATTTTACATCAAAATTCGCTATGGATGAAAGTCTTTCTGACTTTCAAGAGAAAAAGGTAACTCACACTGAATGTAAAAAGAAGTTGGTTAATAAAAAGCCATCCAAAAATAATTCTATAAAAAAAGATAAAAAACCGAAAGGTCAACGAGACATAAGAACTTTAGTAAAGCCAAGACAAAATGAGCTTATATCATACACCAAAGATTTTGACAAAGCTTGTAAGGCTTCTGGTTTAGATGTGGGCTCAGAAGAATTGCAACTTGCTATAGCTTTGTCTAAATCACTTCAAGATTTTGGACCACAGCAAGATGAGGTCAGCAGTAATGTAACACCTCTTACTGCAAAAGAAAGATCAAGAAAAATTAAATCAACTTTGCAAGAATATGGATTCAAAGTACCAAAAACTGTTGTGCAAAAGATCAGAAAAAGAGTGACAAACAAAAATTATAAATTACTCAATACATCAGAATCTATAAAAGAGGAAATAATAAGCAACAAGTATTTAGAAATATTACAAAGGAATCCTACATCAACTATATCTGACTTTGCTAAATGCGATTATAGTGATAATGAAGTCTATTTTAAGACAACAAACATAGTTTATAGCAAAATAAGATCAGTTGATGAATTTTATGTAACAGATCTCATAGAAAAAACAACTCGTAGAACAAATTTATTAAGAGATTGGTCAGAAATTCCGGGCAGACCACTTAGTCCTATTGTCGAGATTAAAAGTTTCAAATTTGATGAAGTGTCATTTTCTCAGGAAGAACTAGACTGTATACTTAGTCATCCATTACAAGAGGTTCAGAAAATCATCAAAAGTAAAAGTATGAAGAATTGTCAGGAAGCTCCTAATATTGAAAAAACTTATGTAAATAATAATATAAATTCAAATCAAGAATATGAAATAAATACAGAAACATGTAATATAAAGGATAGTAAATTTAATGAAAAACGAACCTGCACAGCAAAAGAAAATAGGAGTCTTTCACCTGATTTGTTTGATGAAGAAGATTATACTCCACCTACACTACAATTTGATAATGAGCAAACACAACATTCTGAACTAAAATGCAGTTCAAGCTCTGACAAATCATCATTTATGGATTTAACAGACTGTGTCCAAATGAATACTAAATTTTTGGCTGTTGAAGGCGTAAATGTGTTAGAAGATACAAACATCAAAAAGACAAGACCTTCATTCTACACACCAAAAGACAACATATTTCTTAAGGAAGCGGAAGGTCAGAACAAAGCATTTGAAGTGGTTTCATCATCAGGAACATTCAGGGAAATAAATGATTTTATGGAGGTTACTGATTGTGTTCCGTCTGAATTAAATGATACCGTCAGTAACAATTTTAATACTAAAGTATGCTCAAAATCAATACAAAAAGATGTGCATAAAAACACATTATACTCAGAACATCAAATAATAAAAGTTAACAAAAATGTTCAATCACCTTTGGAGCTAATTAAAGCAAATCCTATTGATGTAGACACGGAGCATATCGAAAATATAGATCTTACGCAAGCATCAGATAATACAATATTATGTTCTGAAGTAGACACCAACCAAACTAAAGTGCCAATTTCTGTTGATTTAACACAGTCTTCAAATTCTAATGAAGATTTCCCTGAGGTGAAACTATCTGATAGCAAAGAAGAGTCATTAGATGCGACAATTATTGTATATGATAATGGTTCAAGTAATGACGACTTCAACAAAAATAATTATGGACCAGAGTCGCCAGAAAATTCATCAGATAAATTATATGACAAAATTAGAAACCAATGTAACACAATAATGGATACAGGCACGACAATTTGTGCTAATATAACTAATGAGGAATGTTATAAATTATGTAGTGATTCAATTATTTTTGAAACTCGTCAGTATATTGGTTCACCTGTTGGGAATATTATTAGCGACAATAACAAAATTACCAGCATATCAAATGTTGATAACACAATAAATGACAAAGATAGTTATAATCACAGCCAAAGTTCAGGATCGCAATGCATGAGTGATGATAAAATTGATTTGACGCGAAGTCCCCAATCTCCTAACATAACCCATAGTATTGAAAGCCTAGGCAAACAAAATAACATATCTATTGATTATGATGAATTGTATGATAATATGATGACTGTTTCGCCGGACATACAAAATAAAGAATATCCAATATTGGATAGTACCAATGATAGTATTAAATTTATTGATCATGTCAATGACCACTCCGTTATAATAAGAAATGACAAATCATTAAATAATACTGTCAATCATCACACTAGTAGTAATAATATGGAGCTTCCACAAGGTATTCAAAACTACGAAAGCGAGACTGATAAATCTGAACTTGAAGAAAACATGAATAATTGCTCCAAGAACAGTAATATTACATTTTTACCTAGTGTAAAAGTAAAACAAACTAGGAAAATAACAGAAACTGTTACAGAAACAAACCACACGGAGCTAAGTCCTATAAAATTATCAGATGTAACCAACAAATCCATTGGAACTCCTCCTAATGATCAATATATAATTAAGACCCAAGATGTAACACCTATGCTGGATTATGAGTCATTGTCAACACCTGCAAGGAATAAGGAGTTAGAAAAATATGGCATTAAGCCATTCAAAAGGAAAAGAGGTAAGTTACAGATAACTTTGTATTATCAGGACTCCACCAGTTTCTCTCCACAATGTTTATAGTATATGTTTACCAACACCAATTTCATAATTAATACTGGAGTCTTTCCAGTATCAATTATGAAAGTGGTGTTTGCACATAATAGTAATGTGTTGTCCTTGTTAGGTACATGTATGAAACAGTGGTGTGACTGACAGGGACTAAATATACTTTCATAACAAATTTATAATAATTATGATGTGACAAAATAGTGGTATGTGTAATGATTATATGCATTACAGCAATCCAGCTTCTAAAATACATATATAATGAAACCCATCCAGTTGTTGAGGACTGTGCAATAGATGATATGCCATCTACTTCAAAAAAGTTTAAACTCGATGATCGAAAGACTGAGAACATTTCTGAAAACAAAAACTATAAAAGTTTAGAAGAAACAGACAATATTGATATAGATAAGGAGAACAACTTATACATGGAAACTAAAGTTAATCCTGATATAAAGAAAATAGAATGCTGTCCTGATGATTGGGTGTTTCAAACTAGAGAGAAAGCAAAGGTAAAAAAATACATTTTTTTGTTAGAGCAGCTTAATAATGAGATATTATATCAGCATAATATTATAATATGCTACAAATATTTTTGTAGCATCTAAATGTTGTCTGCCTTCAAGAATTATTCTACCTGGTATATGTTATGTCACATTTATGAGTTTTAGACAAATATTTATAGTCAGCACTTAATACTAAGAGCATGATCAAAGAACTTTGAGATACTGTTTTCATTAATAAAGAGACCTTTATGAATGAAAACAGAATTTCAAATATTTTCAATCATGCTCTTAGTATTGAGAACTGACATTGAATAGGGGCTTTAATGTGCCTTCAAAGCTTTTCATTGATCCTTCAAAGTATTGTATTGCAAACTTAGTTTGTCACTAGCGCCCAAATAATGTTTCTCAGGGATCTCTAATGATACATTTCAACTTAAACTTTGTGTTGCTGTTTAATCGTATCATACTACATACTTATGTATGTATTAAATTCTTTCAGGTACACTCATGCAGGGTACCATTACATATAGCCTTTCAAAATTATGTATCATGTAGAGATTTGTTGAGGACTGCCATATTACGATATGAACCTGTTAACATCGACATTATACACAAGGATCTTATTACAAGTGGTTACAGGTACAACCCAAAGGTAATTTATCAAAATTATATTACATTCCTCGAGATCTTTCATTTAAGCCACAATAATTATAACTAGAGGTTGACCTGTGGTTGAATATTTTTGAATTCAATCACTGACCTCAATTTGACATAAAGGTCTCATTACCAGGTTATTAAATCTAATATATAAAATTCTCGTGTCACAATGTTTGTCTTCATACTCCTCCGAAACGGCTTTATCGATTTTATATTCAGTAGGTCTGAGAATCGGCTAACATCTATTTTTCATCTCCCTAAATGTTAGGGGAAATTATTTATATGGCAAAACAACGTTTGCCGGGTCAGCTAGATATAAATAGGTTTTTAAAGGATATTTTGAAAGGACTTGTCTTTACAACGTCTGAAATAGCGGTTTCTCGTCTTTAAAGCAAATCACATAATATTATGCCAAAATATAACATCGGATCAATTGCTTTAAGTATTCCGTCACTTATAAGTGAGACAAGATTGCAACAAGTCGGCCGAATAATTAATAATTTTGCGAGATGATTTTAATTATCTCCGGTAACACTTAATGGGATAATCTCCTAGTAAATTATGTTGGTAGATTTATTTTGGGGATAAGGTTATTTTGGGTTTACTTTCGTATTATACGCGTCAAAGTTTTGTCTGTTGTCTTTCATCATTATTTCCATAACTGAGTGCGAGTTTTTTATTGATATTCAACAGTGCTGCCGTCCTCAAGCTAAACATGCCGCTATGTACAAAATGTACTTTTTGAGTTATGAGCAAAAAACGCCGCAGTTTTTCTATGGGCCAAACTTCATAACGGCAATAATAATTTTAATAACTCGATGACTATAAAAGCCACAACAATTTTGCTCATACACGTCGATAGAGCTTTTTCTTCTGATTGTGATGACATCAAAATGTCAAAAACGACCAGATGTTGATTAACGGCATTTAAGCTTGAGGACGGCAGAGTGAACGCGTTTCACGTTTACTAGGGTTTTTATATGGGATTTGTACATGTGACCGTGAGCATCGCTAGGTGGCGCTGTACAAACGCACTGAATATAATTTGAATAAATAATAAATTAAATGAAATAGTATTTAAAAAGGTTTAAAGAAGTTAATCTATGTAGACTTTATACTTAAAGCACATCGCAAATATATAATTTAAATGAAGCGATCACTTCGAATGACAACGTCAGGAAAAATACTGGTCTCGAGTGCAGAATTGACGATCCAGAGCACGCAATTCCATAGAAATCAATACAAAGCAACAAATACGTCCACTCCCGAATCCGGCGCAGTGCACGCGCACCAAATTGGCGTGTATGTACGATTAATATTTTTACAAACTAATCAATGCGGGGGGGCTTAGGAACGGTAATAGAACACAAATCGACAAAAAAAGTTGTCTGTTTGTAAGCGCTAATTCTTTTTTTATTTAGTAGCTATTAAGCCTAGGCACATAGGCCACTTTTTATCACGGGAATGTAACGTTCCCGTGATATACAAATTTTCGCGCAACGAAGTTGCCGGCATCAACGAGTTGACAAATAAATATTCAGCCGATGACAAGTTTATGACAATATAAATACCAGAATAATGGCGATACTCATAAAGAGGATGATGTAAACGGTTATTATTGTGTGTTTAGCGATGTGGGTCACTACGGTAGCCAGCCTATCTAGCTAATCAATCTTCATCAAAATTAATTTTGTAGTTTATCCGTGAGAAGGTAATCTACGTGATGTAGATTGTATCGTTGGGTGTACCTATGTAGACGACATCCGCTCTTGATAACGTCCGTGTATCCTGGAAGGAAAAAGCGTAGCTTAGTATTTGCTGTATTAGAGTTCTGTATTTTGTAAAATTTTTTATTTATTTATTTAAAAAAAACAATCACCACATATCTTAGAGTGGACCATAAACCAACAATGTTTATGTAGTACATCTTATAAAAGTTCACCACTCGCTCAACAATATCTTATAATACCTTTATTTAACAAAGTTACAATATGTCAACCAGTTTCTTCGCCCTAAGAATATAAACATTATATTTATTTAACCTAGAATAACTAACCACAAGAATATAAACGACATTACAATACAGTTTGTCTTTATGTATCTGTATCTTATAAACAAAAACTATCAAAGAATATCTCTTAGATACTGTAAACGTAGAGAGTTAAAAATCGATACCGTTCACCAGCGTCGTAAAATTTAATTGACAAAGATTTAAAAAGTCAACCACTTCGTAAAGGCAATTAATCTAATTTAATTATGACAAACTGCCACAATTATGTCATTTACAAAATTGCTTTAATTATGTCGTTCGTGTGAGGATGAAACATTTGATTTGTAGCTACCGATTCTATGTTTATAGAGCGCACATAGTTCACTGTGCGAGTTAACAGTTCTGCAATGTGTACATTAGTTTCCAATCTGGTTTACACTCATATTTATGTCATGAAGGTGTCAAATGTCACCTCGACTCTCATTGTGGCTGCAATAGAATGCAATGCATTGAAATCGACCGGACAGCACGCGTACCCGACTTTGAATTCTACCACCGAGAGATACAGTTCGAAATACGTCGTGACTTCGAGCCCTAGATAAATACGAACAGTTTGTTCATTTCTTTCCGTTAGCACGTAGTTTTTGCTTCACAGGCCTCTAAAGTGTCCGATTCTCGGTGATTAGCGACGCACGCCTCGCCTGGCCCGACAGAACAAATATGGCAACATTAGAATAAACTCTATCTTACAAATATTAAATCTCGTCCGTGCTAACTAGACGGTCACGGTTGTCAGTAAAAGTACGGAGTATGATCTACTACTTAGCGACTTGGGGTGAATGAATTACTTTCTAAAAATGTTATTACTATAGGTAAGTAGTGCTTACAAATAGTATAAAAATAATGTTATACGAAATCCTTTTTATCTCTCGCACTCAGAGACAAATATTAATAGCAATGAAACTACTTAACTGTAATTAAATGTTGCCTTATACAAAATAGGTTGTCTGCCAAACTCTTCGACAAATTGAAAATTATTTTTCTTCTTTCTTTAATTTTTTTTAAATTTGTTTTTTGAATTTCTTCGAAAGTCTTCGAATTTCTCTAACTGTGGCCGATACCAGCCATCACATACACATACACACACATACGCATACCACATATCATTTCCTATCACACAATGCGTTATGTGCCTGTTGCTTAAAAATATTAACAATTTCTAGTATATAAAGTGATAAATCAATTTGATAGCCTCTAAATTCTATTGTGCGGTTGTTCCCCTGAAAGAGTACTTTTAACTTGGTATTCCTTATTAATTTTAAAGAAAAAAGTGAACTAATGTTACCTAGGGCCTGTTCACCGCTTACTTGTAAGGAGAATGTGTCGAGAAATTTGTGGATAGTCTATCAGGAACCTTATCAGTAAGCGCTGAAACGGATCCTTAGAGTATTAATATAATATGAATATGTATTTTATTAAAAAAAGCTCATTCCTTCGGATCAATGTACGGAACTCTTTTCAATCGAGGCTATCTCGCACTTGACCTACTCCGTAAAGCTCTTTAATGAACACATAAGAAGCTGTTATGATTAACTCTTACTTTTATAAAGAAGCCGACATCTATGATTTCTTTACAAAGTTACGAAAACTCAAGTTGCTGGGGGCGTTTGTCCATTTTTAGCTTTTAGCGCAGCCACTTTCGACCTCAGTGGCTAAGTTGGTAAGCGCGTTGGTAGCTTAAGCCGAGGGTCGCGGGTTCGAATCCCGCCGTGATGTGTATTAAATATGTGTGAAATCTTTCATACAATAGTATAGTATAAAAGTATTAAATATATTTCCGTTGGTTGTTGGTACCCGTAACACAAGTCCTTCAGGTACTTAGCACGGGTCAGTCTGACGTGGTGTGAAGCGTCCATAGATATTTCATTATTATTATTACTTTCGTATTGAACCCTACATAAGGGTCCCATAATATGAACCTTACAGTGTATCACTTACTTTAGTTACATAATATAGGTATGATAGGAGAGGTTTGAGGTTAATCAGCTTGGATTATACCTACCCAAAAATTGCTAGCAAATAAAGTCTTTGAATCTTCAAGTTAACTGGAGTCTCTGTGGTCGAAATCCGACCATAAATATTTCTCATTTTAATCACAGACTTCAATTTTGCGTAAAAGTCCCGTTACCAGGTCATTTAATGTTGTTTAACACGCTCCTCCTCCGTATCTGTAGCTGGTAGAATTTCATGCTTTGACGTCAAAGTGTCTTTCGTAAAAAGGGGTAGAAAATTTTCCGCTGGCGTATTCATGTATAGATAATTGACTTTCGGCACAATGTAGGCGTTTCCAGTAATTTCTGATTCTGTATAGAGCTGGCTTGTAGCAGGAAGATACTAATCTACATGATATTGACTAATGGGATTGGCTTAGTCATCGTGACTAGCAAAAGCAAGGTTCAGTCACACCTTTTGTTCAGAAACTTGCTATTCGTATAAATAAAATAGTCATAACGTTATCAACAGGTTGCTTGATAGTAGGCAAAGTCCAGACATCTATGGACTGCACTGACAAGGTTTAAAGTTTAAATGAAAATCCAGAAGAAGGGTTCTGTTTTTCGAGAGTATGTATATATGTATGAATGTATAATTATTTGGCACGCTCTGAAGTCTAAACGGCTTGATGGTTTTTAACGTATGAGGTATCGTTAGATTCTTCTTGATAGTGTAACTAAAATTGGGTACGTAAAAAATTAAAAAACCAAATTGGAACCTCAAAAACTTTAATTTAAAAAAAACGGATTTTAAAGATTAAATTTTGAGGTGCCAGTTTCCGACCATTTAGGTCGAGTAGGGTATCAAAATGAAAGGCTTTAAATAGCCATTCCAGAAATATAAATAACTTGATGTTTAAATTGAATTGTTCTTGTAGTCGGGTTTTCTGTTTTTGGACATGTTTTGTCATGTTTTGAATACTTGTTTGTCAGAAAAATTTACCTGTGCTAATACGATCTAAAAGTGTTACTCTCCACCAAATCTGAAGGAGCCGACAAGGTATATCCTACCTCAAATACTTCATCAAAAATTGGTACCTATCAGAATATAATTCCTTTCTCTTCTGTGCTAACTTCTTTTGTATATTTTCTACTACTTGGAATAATTAAGTCGGCTATGTAACTAAATTTAGCCGTCTCGGTAGTTAACCGCTAGTTCCCAGTAGCTCCTTCCAGCTCCGGATGTATTATTAGTGATTTTACACTTTTGTTGTTGTTATCTTACATATTCTTAATAAATAAAACGCTACGCACATTACAATATTTTAAGACGACACGATAATTTCACACACAGAAAAATGAATTATTTTCTGTTTATGGCTGAAGTGTTTTAAATGCTGAATTGAATTCTGTAATAGAATTTTAGATATATTATATTATTTTTATTATAACGCCTCTACGCGCTACGCGATTTTCGACCACAGGGCGACCTCTAGTTATCATTATTACACCTTGTGTTTTCGGTCGATCTCGGCGGTTGCAGTCATTCACCTTCTGTCGAAAGTTGAATTTTTTTTTTACAGAGGGCTATGACCGCTACCACCAAAATTTACTAAAATCCTTTAAAAATCCTTTCAGCAGCTCTTCACTTGTTTGACAGACAAATATAAAATAAACTTTTGCTGATTAAAACGTTTAGAATATTTCCTTATTGACATAACAATAGGCGTATTTTTTGTATCGCATAATTAGTAGACTACTGGTCATTCGTTCAGTAAACAATCGTTATCAGTTTATTTAATACTATGACCTCTTAACAGATACAGCGTAATGATAGCAATCATACTATATTACCACTATTACCAGGGTATATAGAACCAAATATATACTTTAAACAACTACACGCTGTTTACATATATGCACCCTGGTAAAGAAAATATTAGCGTGATAAGTGATAACTGTGTGCCAGTAGTGGCTGCGTGCAATGTAGATGCACACGGTGCGCACGTTATCAAAAAAGGAACACTTGGAGGCCGTTGGCATGAAAAATTGTCACGTTTTATTCGTTTGAAATCACTAAACTATAACCTACCTTGTTTTGACAATATTTTTATTGATATTCAGGAAGCGAGCTTTAGAGTTACCCGATGGAAAGCAACTGGCCGTCGCCCATGGATACTTGTAACATCCGAAGAGTCTCAAGTGCCGGCCTCTTTATGAGGGAATAGGGAATGGGGATAGGGAAAAGGAAAGAGTGTTAGGGAAGTTGGGCCACCGGTAAACTCACTCACTGGACTAAACACTGCACAACGCCGTTTCAAGCTAGTTTTTTGTATCACTTTAGTTGAGCCGACCCAATCCTGCCAAAACATGGTTCTCTCTCATTGTAGAGAATAGTGATCCTACGTACTGTATTACCTACGTTCTTGAGATCGGATAATGTCTCATTGGTATACATCTCCACCCGGGTTTGAATCTAGCATCCTCTCGAGTGCGAACCAAGGGTCTACTCACTAGGCCACGGACGCTGTCGTACACAGCGAAGAAGCTTGCCACTTCGTCCGTAAGCAGCGACTCATAGATACTACGGCGACGCTAACATATAAGCTGCGTGCGGCCCCTTTCTATGGAGATAACTTACTTAGTTCTTTATATTCGCTGCTATTGCTTTCCGTGTTTTTGCCTACTACATTATATTAGGAGATAACGTAGTTTATTTTAAATTATATGCTTAGTAAAAATAATAGCTTCTTCCCTGTTATGTAATCCGCAACAAAATTACTCAAAGGAAAGGTAAAGTATTATATAATATTTTTATTGTTACTGATTGCTATTACACGTAAAAACCCAGTTACCAATATCAAGTGCAAACAGGATTTAAAATTGAACGATAGGTATGTGGATTACGCGCTGACAGGATAATGCCTGGGTGAAATATGAACACGTCAATACAGCACCGAATTCAACAAATTGTGATTTTTTTTCATTAATAACTTGAAGTTGTACGCACATTTTTGTGCAAATGTTGGACTTTGTGTGTCACTGTACATTTTGATGAGATGAGTCTCTAAGCCGTTGCTTAATCCAGCATAGTATAATATATAATATAAACTTTCTTATTTATATAATAATATGAAAATCGTAACTGACATCGTGTAAATTTTCGTGACGTTCTTCCAAGCATTCTATCAAAGTTAAAATTGTTCAAATTTATTAAACTGATATAAATTATACATGTAATTGATGGAATGCCATCTGTTATCGGCGTTGCTACTTTCACAGCGAACTCTATATATCCCTATATATAGTTCACTGGAGTGAACATCATATACAGATACCCTGTATAAATATCTAGGATCGAGATATGGGTATAAGGTAATATCATAAAGGCTAAGGTCATAATTTAGGTTCCCCCACATGCGAGTGACGTCATAAATCATAACACAATAGCGAGGAGAGCCGCGGGTTTTAATCGTCTATAGAAACCAGAGTATGTATAACTAGATGACTCCTGCAACTTCGTTACGCCAGAATTCGTAAACGTAGTAAGCGTTCGTTTTTCCGGGATAAAAATTATCATATTTTTTCCATTTCCGAAATCCAAGGTAATATACCAAGTAACTATACCAAGTTTCAGCAAATTTGGTTCAGCAGTTTGGGCGTAAAGAGGTAATAGACAGACTGACTTTCACATTTGTAATTGAAAACATAAGTGGATAATGTGGATAACTAACATTTTACATCTTACAACCTTCAAGTTAATACTATTTTTGTCAAAAAATTTTTTGAAAAATCTTGTGATTTACCTTCTTTATTTTCTATCTAGTTTATCTGTAACGATATAAATTATACATGTAATTCTATAAAATCTATACATCCAATCTACATTATTTTCAAATCATTTTTCCGGCCCCAAAGTGTCCATTTTCGTAAAAAATCGGCAATTTTTTTTTAATGTTAGTTACCTGCTTTTTTCACTTATGACTACAATTCTAGAACGTAGAAAGAAATTTTCCAGAAGTTTTGCACGTCAATATGAAGTTTGATTCCTCGTCTCATGGTTTGGGCTATAGCGGCAGACATCTTGTGGTCGATCGCGCCCTATCTAGCGGCTAAATCGATTTCTTTATTGAGTTTAGCGATGCTATTGCGAGATGTAACTTTTGCTGCAGTGCTTTACAATTGAAATAAACATGTTTAGTTTCTTAGCTTATGTATTTCTTAGACCTCATAAAAACTAGCATTTGCTTGCAGCGTGGACAAAAACACAAACATATTTTTCTCATTTATGTATAGTGTGTGGATTCTCTTCCAATCTCGGAATACATAGTGCAACTACGAGATTTACTAAGTTAAGTAAAATTTGTGTATACACAGAAATATTTTATATAATCTTAGTATAAAATAAATAAATGAACTCAATAGACATACCATAAGAAGCCTTAGCGCACCTCATAATTAATTTCCTTCGCGCGAACCCGTTTCCTATCTAGGCAAAGGGATCCATCTTTTTGACATAAAATGAATCTGTTAACGATCTAAATATTTGTTCGAGTTAAATCGATCACTGTCGTAAAGGTAGTACAATGACCTGCCGAATTTCGGAGTTCACGCACTTGTCCTTATCAGCCGGCGTCAGGAAATTCTGAGCGTCTTATCATTGTTTACTCGCTTAATTACATTATCTGTTACAATAATTTGTTGAGATATTTTTAATAGGGAAATGTTTTTACGCCGTGTGTAAGTTGTAAGATTTGGATTAAATTGAAAACTTGGTAGTTTATAGTCAGTTCTCATTGTGATGTGATGAGGCGATGCATTGTTTAATAAGCTAGTCAAAATTAAAATTTATTTGCTACCACAGTACACTGTACTGGGAAGATCGTTGTACAGGCAGTGACTGTACTATGAGTATTATAAAAGGTTTTTTTACATGACTTTCTATGATATTTACGCATTTTTATACCAGTCGGTTAGTAGCAATTTTTTTAATATTCGACAAATACACTAAAAATATTTAAATAATGTTACACTGAATTTTTTTAAAGCGCCTTATTTATTCGGGCGAATTTCTTCGTATAATTTATAGCGTTTTTTTGCCGCTGCAAATACCCACATAAGATTCTATTTGTTACAAAATTAGCGAGAAAAAAATGCGAACATTGTTTCAGCACAGATCTGTAATATAGCACAATGCTAACGTAAACCTTTACAGAAAATCGGTTATCTCTTAGCTCGGTCATTACGAACATGGGTCAGGGTACTCAGGAACAACTTTATTTAGCGACCGACAATTTGTTTTATGTGTGTATTGTTGTAACCTGCGGTGGGATATGAATAGGCTATCAGATACTCGCCTAGAAACGGCAGATATTTCATCGCGTAGATGTCGTGAAGCAATGTGAAACATAGTTCGTTTGTGGTATATGAAGGATAGTTAATTTTAAATACAAAAGCTCACAGCTAACTTGTTAAGTCTGACCTCAAATGTATGACAATATTATTTTGAGTTCAACGAACGGTATAAGTAATTGGTTGCCATAACAAAAACCAAAAATACATGGTCCTAACTCGTCAAAATTAAACACCTTTAAATTAATCAGATTGTTTAGTGAATCCAAGCATTTCTTAAAGTTTAGTTTTAATTTCTTTCCAACATTAATGAAATTCACTTTTTACTCGCACTGTTTCCACTATGGTCAGTGTAATTTTTAATTTATAACAATTTTATAAGTAATACATGACCGGTTTCGAAATACATCAGGTGTAGTGATGATCATATCATGATGTATTTCGAAACCGGTCGTGTATTATTTATAAAATTGTTATACATTAAAAAAATTACGGTGAATATAAAAAGTGTGAATGTAAAAAGTGAATTTCATTAATGTTGAACATGAAATTCCACCAAGAACCTTAATTAATTAATTAATTTCTTAATTTCTTTTTACATTTTATTTTATTTTCTCCCTTAGTAGCTTATGTTTGTTGCATAACTTAGACATTTTTTTACTCTCTTACTTCCCTTTTTCTGACTCTCCAATACTATGTCTCCAATACCAAGACCGGCTCGACCGGAGTGATACACCGGCCTCACAGAAAAACTGGCGTGAAATGGCGTTATGCTGTATTTCGTTCAGTGAGTGCGTTTACCGGTGGCTTCCCTAATCCTCTCCTATCTTTATTCTCTTTCCCTATTCCCTCATAATGGCCGCGGTTGTGACTCTTCGAATGTTACGAGTGTCCATGGGCGACGGCAGTTGCTCTCCATCAGGTAACCCGTCTGCTTGCTTGCCCCCTAAATAACATAAAAAATATAGTACGGTATTTCCACGTTTGTATGAATTAATCAGTTGTTTGTCCGACACCTGTGTTTCAATTCATAACATGGCGACAGAGGTTTAAAACAATAGGGTATCAATAATTCTATCAATTTCTCTAATAGTACCTAATATTTCACCAAATAGTAGTTTGTATTGAAAATTATGACATCTCGTAACGAATGTCTTGAATAAACAACATTATGTTTATGTAACGTGTTAAAAAGCTCCGCTCTAAATGAGATGGCGGCGCTGAGATACGAGTGGTGTTTATTTTTTCATCGCCATCTTAGAATTTAGGCGCGGAAAATGCAGAAAGTTGTGTGAAGTTGATAACCACAATTTATTATCTGGCGTTTATGATGAGGAACTGTCAACTATGACAAATGAGGCTATGCAGATAAATAAAAATAAAATAAAAAAAAACTTTTCTTTCATTATCAATTAACAGTTACAGTCCATTCTACTTTATATTTAAATGTTATTGGAATAATTTATAAAATTGCATGCAGACATCATAATTTTCCTTATTTAATTACTAAGTTCATCATAAATTATCCTCATGTAAGTATTCCATTTTAATATTTTTTTTTAATATTTGATCATAAAAATTAAAAATTGCAATTTGTTACTCATTTAATAATAATTATTATTTACATTTTAAAACTTCATACTATGATTTTTGCTGGATTAATTTTTCATTTATTATTTTACTACTATACTACTACTACTATATAATTAGTCGTTTACAATATTTTATTTTAATTTTGAATTTATTACATTTTATATATTAATTATTTATATTTATGTATAGACTATTTTTATTATTTATTTATTCAGTTCTAATCGCTTATCAAAATAATGAATTTTTGTCTATGACTACT
>JAOTAV010006118.1:0-29921 GCA_026546445.1 Cyclargus thomasi | reverse complement strand
ATTCGATATTCTACCATTATCACACATTAAAAACCGAAATAACACAAATTTAACAAAAAATACAAAACTCACAACGTTACTCTCTGAAATCCCCGCCAAAACTCCCTTCTTGTTCTTGATCGCAAAAAATGACAGTACCTGTTTCATATATCTCGTATCCAGTACGATAGCATAAATAAAAAAAAATAATATAAAATGACAGCTGTGGCTCCCAATGACACATTTTTTATCCGTCATCTGTATTTTGTAGACCGTAATTTTTGCTGTTCTCTAAATCCGTCGAAATAGTATTAGAAATAAACGCTACGATAATGGTGGATCGTTTAGGTGGGTAATATTGTGATTAAAGTACTACAATTTGGTAACTCGATGATCGTACCTCGCAATTTGTAAAGTTTTGTTGTATGACATTGTTTGTTCATTCACAGTTTGACGTCAATCCATAGTTGTGTACTAAAATTTTATGTTAACTTTCCATTTTTACAGTAAATAGTGAGGCAAATGCTAGAAGAATTGCTATGGTCGAAAACTGCTTCGGCAGTTCAGGACAGGTATGCGATATTTTTATTACAGGCATGCAAAAGATAAAACTAAAAGCCAACTTTTCCCCTATTATCAACCGACAAAAAAGCAAGATAAAATTCTACAACAAGTACCTACATTACGTGGGTTCGACCAAAGATATAATTTTATCACTATGATTATTTTTGCTAACAGTTATCTACTGTTAGGATTCAATATATTTTGTATGCATGTGAAAGTTTCATTTGTACAAGTTCCGAATAACTAATAAATTAATTTACAAAAATGCTAAATATTGTTACATATATCAATTACAGTAAGAATAAAATCCAGTATCATTTGGTTTTCCATTCCTAACTCAAAATTTATAATGCTACTTCTATAAATTGTTTATTTTCAGCCATTGGCAGAGAAGGGCAGAGTGCTTGTTGGTGAAGGTGTCCTGACAAAAATGTGCCGAAAAAAGCCTAAGGCTCGTCAGTTCTTCCTCTTCAACGACACATTGGTGTATGGCAACATTGTGATAAACAAAAAGAAATACAATAAACAACATGTGATTCCACTGGAAGAAGTCAAACTTGAGTCCTTGAAGGATGAAGGCCGTATGTATTCTTCTTTTTTTTTATTCTGATTTTAAGGCACATTTATACTCATCCGAATTAGTATAAATATTAGTAGTAGTGTTATTGACTTTGTTAATTTTTTTTTTTATGAAATGTCTGATATTTAGATAAACAGATAAAAAATAGAACTAAGACTAATGCATGCAGGCTTTACAAGGATTATAGTATTTAATTAATGAAATAAGAAAATAATGTGCAACACTTTACAACTTCAAAATTTACTAAAAAACAATTGTTTTTGTTTTTTATTAAATTAATAAACAGGTTATATTCATTGTTTATCTTATATATGATTGTTAAGACATTATTACCATGCAGAGACAGAATGACAGCAAAGCATTTTAGGGTTCCTTACTCAAAGCCTAAAAATAGGACCCTATTATTGGGACTTAATGTCTGTCCGTCTTCAAACTGTATTTCAAGAATGGTAATGAATGGTAAAGAAAATGTTGATAGAACATGTATTTTGATTGCTGTTATAGAAACAAATACTTAAAACAAAATAAATTAACTGCTTAGGAGGGGCTCTCATACAAAAAACATGTTCTTGTCAGTTTCTTCCTTTTGATACTTAATAGTGCTGCAGTACGTCGTACATTGCCCTATTGCTTAATACGACATGATCTGTTAAAAGCTGTTTAACTTTCCGAAACATGTTTTCTAAATTGTTTGCCTCCTACTGGTACCAGTAGTTTTTAGGGAACAAGTATTTCATGAAGTTGTTGGTTAAATTTCAGTCACTAATGCTTCTAAATCAGTTTAATGTATATCCTTTTACTGAATATGGTTATATCATTTTTTTTTATTTATTAAAGTAAATCTTAGGGTGTATGAATCATACACATTATCATTATGACTCAGTACATATTTAATACTATTTTTATTTGAGTGCTAGTCAATGACATGACTCAGTAGACATTATTGTTTGTATATTTAGTTTAATGTTGGGTTTTTTTGTATTTGTGTATCAAAGCTTTAACCTGTTAATGACCATGTTTGGACCTCCATCCATAAAGTATATTACACCTAAAGGGGGGTAGGGGATAGGCAAAGCGTGAGGTGTGACAGGGTGTAGGGATCACATTATTTGTGTAACATACTTTGTAGATAGTCCCTATGGACAAACAAAGAGTATGAAGGGGGTTCTTAGTTTTGTGAAATGAGATTTCAAAACTAATAAATATTCAGATGCCAATTAGTGACGGCGCACTAGGGAAGTTAGAAATATGACTATCTACCTCCATTTTCATTAAAAGATTTTTTCATCTCATTCAATTTTGATTTTTTCAGAGTACCGCAATGGCTGGCTTATTCGCACCGCTTCAAAGTCTTTCGCTGTTTATGCAGCTACTGCTACTGAGAAAGAAGAATGGATGGCACACATTGAAAAATGCATAGAGGACTTGTTACGGAAAAGTTAGTTTATTTAAATGTCACAGTGTCTTAATGTATTGCCAATACTTAAAATAAGAATTGATTAGTTGCTTCCTTAGGGCGTCAAGGATAGCACACAAGCACATACAAATAAAGTCACTTTCCTATTTAAAACATTATTATGGATATTAAAACATTTGTTGTATATAAGGTGGCAAACAACCCCCGTCGGAGCACGCGGCCGTGTGGGTGCCGGACAACGAGGCGGCTATCTGCATGCACTGCAAGAAGACACAGTTCACTGTACTCAACAGGAGGGTGAGTAGGCTAACATTCACTGCCATAGAACTTTTGACATCCCCGGATGCAGTACATGCATATGGATGTGAATGCAGATGCTATATGAATGCGGATTTTAGAATTTAAAAAGGATAATAATATTTTTTAAATTTTAGTGCATAAATAACTGAACATTAATAAAAAATTTACTTTTTATTTGTATGTGATTAATTGTACTGCTGATTCATGGTTGAAATTCATGTTCATACTCAATTAAACACACTTTTCTTGCACTTTTTCCATTATATTTTCTTAGATTTTACGAATTTATAATAAATACACAACTTGTTTCATGAAAAGTGTGTTTCATTAAGTATGAACATGAATTTCAACCATGAATCAACAGTACAATTAATCACATACAAATTACAAATGATGTACCTTTGTTTTACTTATTACAATAGCTTAAATGCGAGTTATGATGTGGATCGACATTCTTAAAAACTCCCCATTGATACATGCAAAAGGGATACGGATGCGAATGTTCGTATATTAACAACAGAATTCGATTTAACGCATACGATATTATCGGCCTCACGCATATGTACTTTGAAGATTTTAAGTCTTTAGTTTTTACACACACTGCACAACTGACCTCTATATTATAAATACGCTGGACTGACGATAAGCCTAGCCATGGTAAGGCGATTTGTCATTTGATATGCGGTATTTGGCGCTGATGGCAGTGACGAGCGGGAAAGGAACTAATGAGTTTTACATAACACACACTGTTATATAGTTTACCTATGAACTTACACCACTTATTTAACTTAATTGAAACGATTAAGCGGCTCTTTGCAAACTACGTCAGATTTAGTTCTATTCCCGCTCGTCTCTTCACTCAAATCGTCTCGGTAAAGAGCTGTCATTTCAAACCAACATATATAATAGAGGTCAGTGAACTACACAAATCAACTTTCAATGTGTGTGTACTAATTTTATTTTCCCCCGCAGCATCACTGCCGCAAGTGCGGGTCGGTGGTGTGCGGCCCGTGCTCCTCTAAGCGCTGGGTGCTGCGCGGTCAGAGCGACAAGCCGCTGCGTGTGTGCCTGCAGTGCTATGACGAGCTTAACCGCGAGCGCGCACGCAACGCCGCGCCGCAGGACCCGTCCAGTGAGTTTATACCCTTATATTGTGGGATATCGGTTTTTGGAATTTTTACCGCTAAGCATGCTTTAAACGCTCTACACACCTAAGCGAAGTCGCATCTCGAAGGCACAAGCGGGCGGCCTATGTATGTGTGTGTTGACAAATGAATTGCTGAGATCGAGCTGCCGACATTGTCCGAGATGCAATAAATGAAGCCGACTAAATATCGCCGACAATAGTCCGTGGCGATAGCTTAAAACTTGTGTAGTGCGGCACAAAATAGCCGTATGGTATTTTGTCTAATATGTCGTGTCAAACAGCTGTCATATTGTCACGATGTAGCTGTCAAATGATGTCATATTTTTTATTACTTTGCCGCTGACGGCTTGTTATCCTATGTAGCTTTTTCTTACAATGTTTATAATTGCATTTTTTCTTACAGTTTTCATAGGGAAAAGAAAAATTACTCTCTAGATATATAGACTCGAGAGTATTTAAAAAATAGACCCTAAATAGACCTTATAATATGACTACTGTTTGACACGACACGTCGGTGCCTCTAGAAGTCGAATTTCATGTGATATTACAGGCAAGCCGGTAGCTGACGCGGCGGGGTCGGGCGGTGACTCGTCGGCTGACGACGACAGCGACGACGACGACGAGCGCGACAACGGCGACGAGAAACACGACGAGGTGAGATTACGGCGAGATATCTACTTAGTGCTAACATAAGCGGTTCCTACACGGTCATAAAGCATCACATACATTACGTCAGATTATATTATGGAGACAGTAGGCTATCTCAGATTTAATACGAGGATATGGGCCTGTTTAACCGCTTACTGATAAGTGTCGCATAGTCTATCCACATGTTTTTTTTAGAAATGTTGAATGGAGAATCTGTCATAAAAGTTGTGGATAACCTAAGAGAAACTTTATCATTTCACTCCACAATTTTTTTAGATAAACCGTGGATATTACCGGGAAGTGGAGAAACAGGCCCCTAATTATCCACTGTCTTAGACCTGTTGTAGTTTTACCGACCGTTGCGAATTCATAGCCACTGATTAAAACTTTTGCAGCAAGTAACAATCGTAAGACTTAATTAAATTTTGGAATGGACTATGGATTGCTATACTATACTCCAAGTTTAGTAAATTAAGAGTTTTAGCAAAACTAATCTCAATCTGCAAGTAAAAATGCGGATTAAGAACCTCGACGCGCGTTTCGACGACTCAGGGGCATCCTCAGGATGTGGACTCTACGAACAACGTCCCTTTAGTCCGTTGTTCGTAGAGTACGCATTTTTACTTGCAAGTTGAGGTTAATTTTTCGCGGAATATTGCTAAAAATCTTAATTTACTTAACTTGAAGCTATGGATTTCCGCAAAGTAACGCCTGATTCTGTTAAATATACTATACTCCTTTAACAATATACTATGATGGAACTCATGTCATGCTGTATGCCGTCTATTGTCGCTCAAGATTGGCGGTACGGTTCATTAACCCTCTGTCAAATTTCTATACAAACCGCGATTGTCAACAACAAGGTGACAACACAACACTCTGCTTACAATCGCGTTTTGTGTGGAAACGACATTTTTTAACCCGTCAATCTTGAGCGAATGCATAATAGGACCCATAAGTTGCCAAGTAGCGTTATCTAAGATGTGACAAGGATTGTGTTATTTTTAGGGTTTCACAAGCTATAACGGTGTCAAAAACGGAATCGGGAATAAAGTGACGACCGTATAGTACTCGTGTATACTAATGAGGTGTAAGTCTCCCGCATAGACTTAAATGTCAGAGCATCGCATTGATTTTTTTTCCACGTTTTCTGTGAATTTTAATCCATCGTCATCGCATTTTTTTCCATTTGGGACCATCCATAAAGTACGTTAGCGCGGAGGAGGGAGGGGGTCGTCGGAGTGCGACATTGTGTGACAAGGCCCCGGTGGCGTTTCTAGGTTTTGTGACGTCACATTTCAAAGTTACTAAATTAATTAAATTTAAAAACAATATATCCTACCATTTTGCTACAAATTATACTGAAATAAGCATGCTGTGTCTGCAACTTGATATATCATTTATTTCTACTTTACTAAAGTGAGCTTTTACAAGTTGTAAACCTGTTGGTAGACCTAATAAATAGATAAACATTGAGAGGAATTCCGAAGAAATTGCGGTGTTCATTGGATATTCCTCTCAATATTTATTTATGGAGGGAAAGGGGTCTAAAAATTATAAAATTCGTGTGACGTGCTTTATTGATGGTCCCTTTTCTCTAGTGTTGCAGTTTCGAGTGTGGTTTTTGCTTTGTCATGGTTTGAAACAACATCAGACATTTTCAGACACAATTTTGTGATTTTTTTGCAAGCATATGCGATTATTTCACATTTAAACACTTTTAAAAAAGTAACACTCGCACTTTTTGTACAAAAACTTTTTTGAAATATAATATCGATTTTTGATATTTTTTAAAATAATGTATATTAATAAGTTTTTATTAGATTTAGATTTTGTTAACAAAAATGTATGTTTAAAATTATAACTTTTTTTTTTCGAAATTTGAATATGTGCGTTAATTATACTACACATACACTAACCCCTTTACTAATAAAAAAAGGTCGATATTGAATGAACTTTTGAGCATATTATTTTCACATTGTACACAGGGTGTAACAAAATAAAGTGAAAAGTGTCCGTTAAATAGAGTCTACAGCCGTAAAAGTAACTAGTGCTGGAAGGGAAAAATTGTTTACATGATTTGTATGGCCAAGCGGGGTGCTTGGCCATACAAACAAAAAAAAACTTTCACAATGGACTTATAGATACTATATAGAGGACTCATACTCGCCCTTAACTATTTTCACATGTTATCCTTGTATATTGTAAGCGTGCAATGGAGGCTCTCTCTCTCTCGCCGAGACACAGCGAGACCACACGAGTACGAGACTAAATGTTTGCACTCGCGTTGTCTCGTCTGACAGCCAAAGAAAGTCTCGCCAAGAGACTTTCGCCCTAGAGCTCTCGGCGAGAGTGTACGGCCTCCATAAATTTTGTACAATTTTTGTTAGTAAAGAGGTCTTCGTTCATGCATTGTTTTGTTTTTCTCTGTGATGTTTTACATTTCATATTTTATCTTTAGATTTACGTTTTGTTATCTCTTTATTTTTTTTACCTTTTTTAAGATGTTAACCCTTTTTAAGATGTTTAAAAGGGTGATTTTTGATGTAAAAGTTATATCTTACTAATAAAAATGTGACGAAGACATAGTGATTTATTGTGTACTATTTTTAATTTAAGGGAATTAAAGTATATAATACACATTAAAACACTATAATATCGTACACCAGGTGCTCTAATATGTATGTATTGTCATAGTGTGATATTCGATGAATAATTTTATTATTTTCTTTTCCAGCCAAAGTTCTACGGGGACGGCGAAAAGACTGATGAGACAAATAACCATTCGTCCAAGGAAGCAAAGTGAAATATAACATTTTAATAATACACATATACACGTACCCACATACACAAACACACAATAGACAAAGAGCTTAAAATTAGGGGCATCCTAAACGGCTATTTTCACTACAGAATTTACTATCTGGGAATTTAATTTATAGCCAGATTTCCGACTTAAGCAATTTGGTCGCGTTATCACAAGTTCAGCCGATACAGATCAAGGCTAGCATGGAATTGACCAAAAAACGTTGGTCAATTTGCTATGAATTAATTTCTTCGATGGTATAAGAGGTATAATAACTCCGTTTTAAAGCGAAGTTTAAAAGAAGCGAAGAAGAAGCAACGGTTATTTGCGTCGTGACAAATCAATGTGGCTACACCCTGAGTCATTTGAGCATTTCGTCCTAAAAGTTAGATTCACTGAAACTCTACTACAATATTTACAACTTAAATTTTGAATTCAATTGCAATTATCAAGAAATCTTTTTGGGCGGGGGTAGTTAGAAAAAAATATAGCGTTTTGAACGGATTTAGTTTCCCGAAAGAGATGGCCTACTTTATATTATCGGTTAAAGTGTATTAAGTATGTGATATCCAAAGCACCAAGATGCCTTCACTTTAGATCAAATTTGATAGTTATATTATCAATTTATTACCTATATTTTTGTAATGAGGTAATTTTTATTGTGTTTTCCGAGCGAGAGGAGTTATCAAATGTCAATTATTAAGCTTTCATTTGCACTAAAATACACGTTGAGAAAAAAAAATCCCATTAAAAAAATGTCACAAAGTTCTTTAAATTTAAATTAAGAATAAAAGACAACTGTGTTCCAAAATAAAACTATGCGTCTATCTATGCCTGTAAAATATTTTTTCTCAACTTGTATAATTTGTTTACTTAACTTAATGCTTGTACTATCTATCATTTACGGTGTTCCATTTTCTTAATAGATTGATTTCTTTTAGTAAAATCATCTATTTTAACCCTTATTTTTATACACTTTAGAACTCTGCTTTATGATAAGTCTGTGCTCGAAATAAATCCAATTGGAACATCGAATGAGCAGATAGTTCGATATAATTTTACACATGAGTTAGTATATTTTATAAACAATAGTTTATATTTTGCTATTATATTTGTTAATTACAAAATGGTTTACACACAATTTATACCCCTCCACACAATGTGTAAGTCCATTTTGTACGATTGTATGTATATTAGGTATAGTTGTAAGCGGTGCATAGAATAGGTTATGTTTTGTTTCGCTGAAACAATTAATTTATATTAATATTTAATTTAGAACATGGATACTATAAATTGAGAGAAAAGTATTTTTTTTAAATGCGGTCACTACTTTGGCACTAACACAGAAATAAAAAAAAATTGAGTAGCATAACCTATTTTTACGAAATTCTAGCGCCATCTTGTTTTTTATTACACAAATCCTCTTGATTTCTAGTGTCCATACTATTAGACATAGTTCGCGATGTTTATTATTAAAATTAATTATTATTTATAATGTTATTATAGGCCTAAAATGTTAACAAGTTCTGTTTTTTAATAAAATTAAAGATACAATGTTCAATTTGGTTGACAATATACAGATCATATTTTAATTTGTTTTTAATTTATCATATTTTTAGTTATGGAAAAACTATACTGAGCAAACAGAGATAGGTCGCCTCTAGGTAACCTAGAAAGAAGAGCGCGTAGTCTCGCGACGAAAATATCTGTATTCGCGCTTTGCTGAGGACTACCGAATATTTCCAGGTATATTCGGTGGGGAGAAGACGGTCTCCGTATGCACTTATGAAATTCTCCTTGACTTGCCGCCATGTTGACACGGTGTCTTTTATTCCTAGTCACCGTGTAGCGGCGTCTTCTTTCAGTACGCGAGGCCCCTAATGATGTTAGAATCCGCCACTCGAGCGCAGTCACAGTAGGCCTCTACGGCGTCGATAAAAGCTTTAACAAAACCTTGTCTCGGCCGGAAAAAGTAGCCTTGCAGCGCGCCAGTGTAGCTTCGACTGGCGGGACGGAACATGTTGAGGTGGCCTGCAAAGACTGCAACAAATCCCGAAAGGCTTCGGTCTGAGATCGTTGAAGCGACGCGATAATTGACGCTACGTTGTCCGGTGAAAATATAGTGTCGCGCCGAAACGAAGAAGAGACGTAGCATCGTCGCCTCTTTGTTCTGCGTCGAACGATGCGGATGGCGTGATCGGTGGAAAGGGGTTTTGCGCTTGCGGTAAGTCTTACTCGTAGAGCGATGGACACTCTACGAGTAAGACTTACCGCTCTGCTCCGTGTAATAGGCATTATTACTGACACTCTTACGATTTGAAGTTAAAGCCGGTAAACTATTTTCCTAAACGTTGGGGCGCCACATATGAGAAGGGTTTCTCAGCGATCAATTAAGTATAGAGTTCGTCGATTATGAGGAAAAAATCCCTCATGTTACTCGTAATCACGGGCGACGGCCGCCCGTATCGGTCGGTTGACATTATGGTTTGCTTTAAAAGTGATTTTTTATACTCGATTCGCCGTAAGTTCGCACGAAACTTCATACAAAATGTCAAAATTTGTATGAATTCCCATGTCTAGTTATTTCGAACAGACTATACAAATATTCATCAAGATCTAACATCAATATTTCAAAGCGTCAGTCTTTACATTAAGCTTGCCAATGCAGTTTAAAATGCATCCATTAAGAGACAATAGATGACAAACGACGCAAGCATAAAGCAAAGATATAAAAGTGGTGATGGCAACTTTACTGACTACTACAACAATGTGGCTTATAATTTTCACACTTGCATCAGCTACAGGCTTTCAAGTAAGAGAAAATCTTCAGTTTGACATCATAGAAAGTGCAGTTGCTATAGCTAATGACAACTTTAATTTTCGAGTCCAAGCGACTATAGTTTCAAAAGATGTTCCTAGAGAATTCATCGACAGATTCATTTCGAATTACAAAGGCACTGTGACTATAGAAACCAACGACGAATCGCCGAAAACGCAGGTGGTAGTTCTAGTGAAATCTTTTAACTCCTTTATGAAAATTCTTGATAAGCTCACGCCGGATCTAAAAGGAAATTCCTTACTGCACAGTGGCGCTAAAATTCTCATTATAATCATGAACTATCCGCATAGACTGGCTAATATCAATAAAATACTATGGAGGTACTACGTAACTGATGTCATAGTAGTCACTAGAGACAGTAACCGGAGAATCACTTTATATACTTACTATCCGTATAAAGATCCCTACAACTGCCATAACTTTCAACCCAGTTTCGTCGGATACGCTAATACGAATGTTAAAAACTTGTTCGTAGATAAAACTAGAGATATGCGCGGTTGTCCTCTCTACATATCGACTGACAAACTATTTCATCCAATTACCGACCAAAAAGTTACTTTACAAGTCATCAAGCAAAGCCTCACAAGATTGCTCGGTGTTGCGATGAATTTCACACCGATACCCACAAGCATCGACTACGTAAATATAGATTCGGATTCCTCCAAAAACTGGTCTGCCGCGTTGAGTGATATATTTAAGGGCACCGCAAATATGTCTACTTGTACTGTCACATTGGGAATCGACGGTTTCAGCGTGCTGGATTTCACTATCCCCTATTTCAGGGTAAGATTAGGTTGGTTGGCTCCTCCACCACAACCTGGCCCTATTTGGTGGCCTCTGTACTCCCCTCTGAGTGGATATCTCTGGCTAATACTGCTACTGGTGATTGTACCTGTAAATTGTTTACCGCTGATACTGAAATTGAAAAGCGTGAAGCGATTCGGTAGACGCCATTTTAAGAATTTCGACAAATTGCAAAACGTCTCGCTACGTTCTTGGGGTATTATGATGGGCCAGACGATTCGTTTTGCACCGCGACGTTTTAGAGATTTTTACATTATCGGCATGTGGATTTGGTTCACGTTCGTCATACGGAGCGCGTACCAGAGCGTTTTGATCGGCGCTTTGAAATCCAACGTGACGATCGGCAAGTTTCAAAGCGTGAAAGAAGCGGTCGAAAACGGCTACCGCTTCGGCGGAAAAGAGGATGTTATTGTTCATTTCGAACACGACCAGTCTATTAGAGAGAACTATGAGATAATAACGCAGGATAAATACGTAGAGAGATTCAGAGATGTGCTTAATGGACGGGCTAAATTCGTCTTTGCGATGTTTCTGGAATACGCTTGGGCGTATTGTCTAACCCAGGGCTGGAGTGAGGAGGAATGCGGCCACGTCATACCCGACTCCATAATGACGGTACCAGTCGTCGTTTGGATGAAGAAGAATTCCGCTTTCAAAAATTCAATTTCTCTCTGGGTGGTAAGGTTTCTGGAGAGTGGACTACTTGATAAGGATACCATGAAGAAACCGTTGATGAATTCGTTAAGAATCTTAGATCCTACCCCGCTAACAATACATCAGCTTATAAGTTGCCTTCTGTGTTTACTGATCGGCTATGCAACTTGCATTTTGCTATTTCTGTTAGAGATTGTTGCACACAAGATGAGAGCTTTTGAGAAAGTTGATAAGTATATTCTGTCTAAACTGAGGAAGTAGATATCTACTGATATCTAAAATTACTCAGTTAACTACTAGCCCCCTTATTCATAAAAATATTTAAACAATGTTTAAACTAATCAAGGTTCGCTGTACCTTTCTGTCTATTGACGTATTCAATATTCCAGAAAGGGAGAGTGAACCTTGATTAGTTGAACATGGCTTAAATATTTTTATGGATAAGGGGGTTAATATTTCATGAAATATAGTTGTATTATTATACAACTATGTATCATACTATATGTATCATATGTATCATAAAAATAAAACAAATATTTTGGTAAAAATATATTTGTATGATTTATAACATCAAAACATAAACATACTTCTTCAATAGTCTTACTAACATAATTCATTTTGTCAAAAAAGCTTGTTCTGTCCTGTTCAACATTTTACTAGACACCAAAAAAATCATACACATCATATGTATACAAAACAAAACTTTCTGCAATAATTCAAATAGCTGTTATTTAAAACATAATGTTACTAGCGCTTATTGTCCTTAAAAAATCTTATATTTTTTTTATTTCTTAAACTAATATATTTTTCCTCTCAGAGGATTTCTTATTGCTTAAATATTTACAATGTAACATCCACAGGCGGATTTTAACAAAATGCTTATAATTTGAACAAAAAAAAAACACCTTTATGAAAAAGACTTTTCATTGTACCAAAAACGTTAATACGAAAAATATTAAGGAACTAATTGACTGACAACATTCTAGCTAGTTTGTTGTTTCTGCTGTATTTAAATAAGCGTACTATAACGGAAGTGGATACAGAGCCAGTTTGCGGATCTGAGTGAGTTGGTATGTACCCACGAATTACAGCTGCTAAGCTGGCTGGGTCGGTAACCATATTAACCCTCTACCGCCGCGCCGCGCTCATACCCAAGGCGCGGTATAGCGCTTGTGGTCAAGCTATAGTCATGCACCATCGAGGAAATTGAAACAGAGCCAGTCGACGGGCTTACGTATTCGGTCTGAACATTCAAATTCCATGCAAGTCGGTCATAACGCGACCAACTTAGAATGCGCAATCTGGCTCTGTATCTCCCTCCCTGTTAGTCCACGTTAGTGGCTTACTAGCTAGTAGTGTTAGCGGCTAATTCGAACCACTGTCGTAGCGCGTCGCCCAGCACGGTCGGTAGAGCGGTGATGTCCCTCAGTATGAGGTAGAAGGGGAACGGGAAGGTGTCGAGGTATGGGACGAAGCCGGTGAGAGTGTTAGACACCGGGTCCATGACGGGGCGACGGATGTCCATTATGGAGTCCTGGAATAAATAAACTGTTAGGTAAGTACCATTTTATATTAGCACTAGCATTTACCCGAGGCTTTGCGTTAAAGTTGTTTATCCCACGGGAGCTTTTAATCGGCATTAAAGGATAATAAACCCTGGGTTATAGAACCCTTCGTGCATGAGTTTAACTCGCACTTGGCCGATTTTCTACTTATTTTTTGGATGAATTATGGGTAACTAACAATTTAACAACAAATATGTCGTTTTATTGCATAACAACAACACCCTGTAAGTACATAAAATATTCAATTTATATTTCCATACTAATATTAAAAGGAAAAAGATTGTCTAACTGTCTGCAAGTCTGTTAACTCTTAAATCGCTGAAGTAATGTTAATGAAACTTGACATGGAAACAGTTGAAGTCTCGTGACATAGGATACTTTCAACCCCAGAGAAATGTAAGGTTTTGCAAATTAAAAGTATAGTTTTATGTTACATCCGTCCAAAACGATATCTCACCTTATTATCTGGGTTATCGATAATCACGTACACAAGAAATATGCCCATCTGTCTCGCTCTGCGTACCGCTTGTAACACCTTCGTCTCCCCCTCCGAATATATTCCCCTGCCGTCGCTGACTATAACCAACAACTTAGCATTAACAGCATCACTCCTAGCGGACTGCTGATCGAACATAACAGTACAGAAGTCCAACAGCTGAGCTATTTTAGTCTTGGTTTGCTCGAAGCGAAGCTGTTCTAGAATCTTCGAGCCGGAATGCTCTGAGAATTGTTCGGTAAACGGATGTAGCAAGTTGGGGTTCTCGCCGAAGCTTAACACCGCGAGGTCGCCCGATTCGAGAAGGTTGAGTGCCTGAAAAGAAAATTTAGATTTAGGTTAAAAAAAGTAAAAATATGTCACTACACAAGCTTTTATAATCTTAACGCAAGACCGCATTGCCGTATCGTGTCGTACCCGCGTCGTGTCGCATGATGCGGTCTAACCTTTTAAGTAAAACCGCACTAATGCCACACGACACGGCGCGACACTTTACGTTTGTAAATACAGAATTTCCGTTTTTTTCTTATTTAAATTTCTTTAATAAAAGAAGATTACTAAGGAAGGCGTATTATTAACAAAAAGTTTTGTTAAGTGGTGGTTTCATGAGAGAAGGCCCCCAGACTTATTCTCGAGATCATGTCTAGACTAAGCTTGGCTGTTACGTTGCGTGTATTCTTTCTCTGGAGTTTTAATAATTTTGACATCAACAAAAAAAAAACATGTTAACGAACTTAATAAAACTTAAAATACACAAAATTAACTACAACAACAAATATATCCAGCACATAAAATTTAGTTGAAAGTTTCTTTCATGAAATGGACTAAGATAAATTGAGATTTTTTAATAATTACCTGCGACACTAGCGCCAAGCTCTCAAACGCGAGCTCCTTACTTCTGTTATCGGCCATCGAGCTAGAATCGTCTATGGCTATGGCGATCTTGTACTCTCGTTTAGCCGGCTTCGTCCGCCGCAGCCATATCCGGTCTTTGCGGAAGTGGGACGCGATGTACGGTATCACGCGACGCATGTTGATAGCGCGACCGGTGCGGAAGTCACCTGAATGCGAAAGTGTCTGTTAACTCATCACGCCAAAAACGTTTAACCGAGTTTGCTTAAGCATGTACAAGTGATAAATACATTTTTTACAAACCATCGGGAGAAGAAACGTTATCGACCGTCGAATTTTTGCGTTTAAATATTTACTCAAAATAATTAATAAGCTATCAATCTTCTTGTGTTTAAATTCTTGTTAAAAGCGCCCGCGCAAAGCCACGCCTCTTTCTCGCTCACAGGCTAGTCGTCCTGCTCCCACGCTATACCCGTCTCTCTTGTACTTACCGGCCATTCTCGAGCGCGCGGTCGGCTCCAGCACCAGCCGCAGTCGCTCGCACAGCGCCCGCGCCGCGCCCGCCGCCCCGCGCCACGCCCCCCGCCAAGCCGCCGCCGCCTCCGCGCTACCCGTCCCGCTCACACATGACATAGACTGTCGCGCCTGTATGTACTGCTCTAGGGTGAGGTCGTCCGCGTACTCTTTGTTCTCCTCGACTCTGCAATAAAATTTGTGCTATGAGAGAAGTTGACTAATAGCCAGATTACGGGCCTAAGCAAGTTGGACGAGTTATTTTAAACCCAACCGACAGATCACGACTAACTTGACATATTCCGACCAAATGACGTAGGTCCGTCAACTCTCTTTCGATTTCACCCATTATACATAAGGAGTTATGATATTCATACAGATGTGTTTATTTACATTCAAATTACAATTTTAATAAATTAAATTATCGACTAAACATTACAAAGTAAAGCAATATCTATACAGACGTTAGGAAATATAAGTTTTTTTTCAACAAATCAGGGGCAAGTCCAGTTCAGGGGCAATATCAGTATAAAAAACACGTCACAACAATAACCTGGTATGATAAGTGGTCTCGCGCCCTCGCGGTACAGTCTCCGTCACAACCTTATCTCCCTCTATCTCTATCCCTGTCTCGCCCGTAGCGTCGTCTCCCTCTTTGTTCTTGCCGGACTTCGTCTCGTCCTGCTCTTTACCCTCTTTAATCTTCTCCGGTTTAAGTTCTTCGGATTTTTCTATCTACAAATAGAATAAATTACACGGTTTTAATTTCTGATAAAATAAATACATATTCTTAACTTACAAACTTCCTTTTAATCTTACTTAACCTAACAATAAATTGACATTAAGATACACATTACAGATTTCATATAAGCTTTTGTCTTGAAAGCAGTTAGACAAGACATAAGAGAAGTAGCTAAACAAGCAAGAGAAAATCAATGTTTTGTGATTAAGTCTCTACATACAGCTTGAATCTTTTATTTAAAAGGTGATACTATATACTTAATACCACGTACCTCAATGTCTTCATCGACGTCCATAGCTACATCATCATCTTCGTTAATTTCCTCTCCTTCTTCATCATCATGCTGCAGGGTCGGTTGCTGGTCAGCTTGTTCTTTTGTAGCAGCGTCTACCACCTTTACAAGTTAAAACAAATTGGAGTGAATAACCGTTTTTAAGGGTCTCGTACCGTTCCTTGTGTGCGTGTCTATATCACAAAACTATTAAACCACTGAAGCAATTTTGATAAATATTTTTTCTGTGAGCCGGCAGGACAACGTCTATCGGGTCCAGTAGTTACCTGTACATCATCTTTTTTCCCTTCTTTAGTATGTTGGTAAGCGTCCGCGTCCTTTTCCCCGTCCGCGTCTGCGTCATCAACTCCGTCGTCCTGTTGCTCCATGGTGAGAGCTTTCTTGTGTTTCTTTTCATTTATATCGCCTAAGAATAAAAAATAAATATAGTACTCAGTATCACACTCAGAAGTTAGACGACAAATATTAATTACAATAAAGATGAAAACAAAGTGATCGGACGCGGCTGACAGCCCATACAAAAACGTCCGCGACCTTAGACGCAGCTGACAGCCCATACAAAAACGTCCGCGATCTTAGACGCAGCTGACATCCCATACGAAACGTCCGCGACTTACGTTTTATAGTTTGCACACTTCATTGTACAATTATTATCTAGATCGCGGCTACTAGTGGCGTCCTTAAGTCGCGTCCGATCAGTAAGTTTTCCGCTTAAATTACGAATTTTATATAAGCTCCATTGTCTATCAAACTATGCATTTGACGTTTCACAATCATTTTTTGTCACTGATTACGACCGTTATTTATACTTGTCTAGTGGCCATTCGGACACTTAAGACTTACTTAATAAGAGCTACCCTTAAACATTTGATTTATTTTGTTTTTCTTATTTGTTGTTATAGCGGCTACAGAAATACATATTCTGTGAAAATTTCAACTCTCTAGCTATTACCGTTCTTGAGACATAGCCAGCAGACAGACATGGTAGTCTTAGTAATAGGGTCCCGTTTTTACCCTTTGGGTACGGAACCCTAAAAACCCTAAACTCTATTACTGATAGACTTCGATGTCTGTCCGTCCGACTGTCTGTCCACCTTGAGGCAGTATTTCAAGAACTTGCAAAACTCACCAAGTGTCCTCTCCTGGTCGGTCCTGCCGGGTTTGTTCTCGAAGCGTTTCTGGCTGTTTTGTGCTTCTGCACGAGTCGCCTGCTTGTCGCCGCGATGGCCGCGATCGCTCTTGTCCAACTCCGCGCGACCGGTAGACTGTTTGTCTTCACCCACTTGCTCTTGTTTTTGCTCCTGTTAGGGTTTATAGAAGCACGTTAAGCTGGCAAATTAAATAGTGTTGATTGGTTGTTGCAATCTATATATATAAAAGAAAGTCGTGTTAGTTACATCACTTATAACTCAAAAACGGCAGAACAGATTTGGCTGAAAATTGGTAGGGAGGTAGCTTAGAGCCAGGAGACGGACATAGGATACTTTTTATCCCGTTCGGCAGCGTTCGATTTTCCCATAAAAAAACACAATCTGCTTATTTATTGCCATTAAGGCGGAACAAAGTTCGCCGGGTCACCTAGTTAGTGATAGAAAATACTATCCAAATGAGTTAGGCCGATCCGTTGTGCCTTGACTTTGCCATTCTAGACCAATCATTTCAGACAATACCACCATCCCTTCCCTTCCCTTCAATTTTAAGAAAGATGACATATTTGAACACATACTAATGTAAAATTTTAAGTGACGACACGTCTACAAATAATTGTTGTAAATTTTTTTTTCCTATAAAATTATTATTAATCAGAAATAAAATCAGCCGTCGGCAACAAGACCTTAATCTGGTCTGCCGATTTAGTTATATTGTTTAGTGCATGTGTTGGGTGTTATAATGTAAAAATAAAAAAAAGAACTTATAACTTACAAACGGCGCCGCATCATCGTCTTTAGCTTGTTCCGCATTCGTTTGAACGTTATCATTGGTCCCTCTCTCCATTTCTGCGTTTTCAGCTTTATCCTCGGCAGTTGGATCATCGTTGGACGGGTTTGCTTGAGGGTTCGGTTCTTCTCCTTTCTCTTCAACTTTATCTTCTTCGTTGATGTCATCGTTGTTCTTTGGCAAGTTATCTTCTTTTGATTCCGGTTCGGGTTGGTCGTCAGGTGTTTCGTCTTTATTTAAATTACCATCATTATTTTCATTGTCACCTTCTTCTTCTTGATCGTCTTTTTCCTCTTTAGAATCCTTCTCTGGGCCATCTTCTGTTTCTTGTTTTTCATTATCCTAAGAAAAACATTTTGGATTCAATCTAGATTTCTTTTAAATTATGATATTTAAGTACTAAATAACACACATTTCAAGTAACACAAAATTTAAACACTTGATGCACCGTTGATTCCAAAAAAAAACCGGGATGTGTCAAAAATCAGATGTTAAAATCTTTCGTAGTAAGACTATAAGAGTCTAATGAAATAATCAACATCCTATTTTAACTTTTGTAAGGTAACTCATAGTTGGTGTGCAAAGTGTAAATTTTGGTTTTTAGTAAATGGTGGATAGTTTAAATAAACGTAAACACTTAAAAATTCTCACCTGTTGTTCTGTATCATTGCCGCCATCTTCCTCATCACTGGAAACTTCAAGACCGTTTTTGTTGTCTTTCTCATTATCTTCTTTATTTTTATCGTCTTGTTCTTCAGGTATATTGTCTTTCATAATGTCTATGTCGAATGGATTCTCCGTTTCTGTTTCACCATCCTAAATGAAAGAATAGAATAGAACGGTTGTTTATTTGCAGCTACCTGAATCAATCTTAATAACTAAGTAACAAAGTATACAACGGCCGCAAATTGGACCAAGCTCGGCAGTGTTGGCACACCTAACAGGTGTGAAACAAATATAAGTGTCATTACTACGAAAGTCTCAATAGTAAAAAAGCAGTCCTTTAGCTTTCTAAATGCCTATTGTATTTTACAGAAAATTAAGAGATTTTTATTTAATAAAATTATTCAACATTCACGTATATTTATGTAATATTATCTAGTGTTATTTTTTTAAAACTTAAGTACCTTATCGTCGTCCCCTTCTTCACCGTCCACATTCATATCTTCAGGTAAATCAAAATCTTCCGGCTCAGGATATTGTTGCTGGTTGCCGTGGTATGGATCAATCTGAAAATATGTATATTTATGTGTTTAAAAATAATCTATCGTCACTAAAAATATTTATAATTCAATAGACAAGTAATCGAAAATACGCTTAGAATTAATACAAATATTAATCATTTTTATATACCTATGTACTGACTTACCTGATCGTCATCAATTTCCGGTTCTTCCATTTCGTTGATATCTTTCTGTTTCTTTTTCTCTTTACCATCCGATCCATCGTCTGTCCCCTTCTCTTGTTCCTTAGCACCCATCTCTTTCTCTCCAGTGCTCTCACCCGCGCCTCGTTCCTCTTTATCTTTCTTATTCTGCTCTTCGGGATCCTCTTCGTCTTCAGAACCCCATATTTGCTGATCCAATCTATAAAATAAATTTAAATATGACATTTTATTTACTTAACATTTCTTATTAAGTTTAAAATAATTGATACCAACAAACACATTTAGCTCTGTCTTCAATTTTTCATGGACATTATCATATGCTTTTGTAAATACTTACTTCTCAGCCGCGTTGTCTGTTTCGCCCATTTGCTTATCAGCATCGTCCTCGTCATTTTCTTCATCTGAATCTTTATCATCTATGATAAGTTAAAAATATATATTATTTTTAGTTTTATTGCTTTAAAATGTTATTTACTTTTATGTCAAAAATGCGTTGCGTTGATTTATAATTATACAATTTAAATTTATCCTATAACATTATAAAAATCTATTTACCCTTGCCCTCAACGTCTTGTAAATGCGAGTCGAAGTCGTCAGTCATATTGACACCCTTTTCTTCTTCTTTACAATCTTTGTCTTCTTGATTCTTCTCTTCGCCAGGCTTTTGAGCGTCATCCAGTTGGTCCTTAAAGAAAAGAAAATGTATCAATTAAATTATTTAAGTATTTTATTTCACGATGAAAACAAATATAACTCATCCAAAGTGCTAGCTAGGCACATTGGGTCTTTAATTTTGGTAGGAATTAACTTCCTTAATAGAACAGTTAAAATCTCATTCCATTCCATTCGACGGCAAGGGAAATTTGGCCTTATGTCTCACCTGGTTTTCTATTCTATCAGAAACGTCTTTCTGCCCCTCTCCATCACCTAAGCCCATGCCACCCGCCAGCTTGCCGGGCCCACCTTCTCCCTCGCCCTCCTCCATATCAAGATCTGATGGTCGGCAGAAACTGGACAGAACATAAATTTTAAAAACGTGTTTTTATGTATTGAAAGTAACGAAATAGTCCTAGCGTTTTATTATACTTAAATTTTTAAAGATTTGAATCTTAATTTTTATAAGTTTTATTCTGCTTACTTAATATAATTTAATAATTATCGTTTGTCACTATTTATTAATTGCATTCATTCACTTTAAAATAAAGAAGTAAACATACCCATTAGCGGCCAAATCTGAGAAGATCTTTAATAGAACGGACAGCATTTTGCAGGACACCCTATGTACGGCAACTTTCTGGGATATGAAGTATTGAACAAACAATACCATCTGCTCCATAATCGGTACTAGTCTCATTACAGCAGTTTTCACATCGTCTATACAATTCGACGAAGCTACGTATTCGATATAATTTACTAGCAAATTACGCATTTTAGTTATCAGAGTATCCAACTGCAGCATTCTAGAATCATTCGTTAATTTCTCTTGTAGTAACTCCTTCAGATGTTTCTCTTCTAAGATATCTTTAGATTCCGAGTCCTTGTTTCCTTCATCTATGATTTCATCTATAGCATTAAGCACGTCTAAATTTTCATTGCTTTTATCAACCGGTATATGATTTTTGTATAACGATTGTATGATGAGTAACATAGAAGCGACTAGATCTTCCGTTTGACTGATTATAGCTGTTTGTTGGTTTTCGTCCATTTTAGCATCTATAGGAGCATCTAACTTTTCTATTTCTTTAACTGTAGTATGTAAATACTCTACTAAGCCATTGATACTTCTTAATACTGGGTGCTGTGGTTTGTTTTCGCCACAGATATTAGTTTTGAGTTTGAAATCATATATATTGAGTATGCTTTCGCTCTTAACAATAACATATTTTAATTTTTCTGTAGCATCTTTAGTAACATCTATATAATTTTGCGAAGCGATGGGCGTTTCAACGTTTCTTCCAATTTGTTTCGGTACGGAATTTATTACTTTATTAACTATTGTTTTCTGTTTATCTGTTATACCTATTATAGATTTAACTTGGCTATATAGCTCCTGCCATTCTTCAGAGTTTTTAAAACAATTTGCGATTGGTGAATTAGAAAATACGCTATCGAATTGCGGTTTACAGCTGTTTAATGTCTTTTCGGGTAGCGATTTTAGTACAGCAACAAATTGATCGAGTAATACACTAGTGTTAGCATAGCAGTCAGCCAGTAGATGCAACTTTTGTTTAACTGCACAGATGTTTATTTCATCTCCATCTAGATCCAGTGCATTTGTAATATTTGTTACAACGTAACGAAGATCATACATGTATCTAGAGTATTTCGATATTGACTTCTTTTGGATGTTTGTCAGTTTCTGCAAAAAATAGGATATTAGCAACAATTACTGAAACACATTAAGCCAGAACGACGTCACAGGCTTATTAATGACTGTTTGCTTCAAAAAGTAAACAGTTACTTGCAATCATTTTAGAGCACTATACACATTTTACACATTTCATATTTCAACAAAAAAATTGTAAATGTTATGACCTTCGCCCATAAGTAGGACAGGAAATTGCAAAAATTATTCTTTCATAACTCCATTCCATCTTAAAACGCGTGTCAATGGGCATTTAAGCTTTCATTAAGTGACCTGTTTGGCTCATACTTTCATAAATAAAGAAACAGATAAGATAATTTACCATCAGCTGAGCGGCGAATCCTTTAACCCTTTCTATGTTCTGCACGCCCAAGTCCTTGTGTGGTGACACGAGAGCATCGCTGAGATGTCTGTGCCGCGCTATGTTGATGTTGAAATATTGCTCGCAACCGGACCACAGTTGAGACATTGATGCATCGCATCTCCTATAAATATATCATAACAATTAGGTTTTAATAACTTTAACCTGTATGACTTGAAAACTTAAGGGAATTAAGTTAAAGTTAACATCGTATATGTTACGATTTCACGCCTAAACCACAGGACCAATTTTGATAAAATTTGAAATAAAAATACTTTGAGTCTTTGAAAAGACAGGACACTTTTAAACTGAAAGAAAAATGTACGGTTCCCGCGCAGTAAAAAAATGTTTGTAATGTCAAAATGAAAGCTCTAGTCTTAAACTAAGAGCTGATAGCAATTTGTGAATAGGTACTTGAGGCAATCTGAAACCTGAAATGTATATTTCCTATTACACCCCAATAAGGAATTGCAGACCTGGCTGGTGAGAAGCGGAATTCTAGAGAAGCGGAATTCTATTTGAAGAAAACTCCTTTTATCCTGCCAATAGCTGCGCGACTTTATTTATGTAAAAAGGTGGTATCCCATTATCGTATTATGCGAAAGGTCAAGGGTTATTTTTAAGGAATATCGATGAAATTCAGTTTGGATAATATTTTAAAGTAAAATTAAAGTATTATTTCATTTATTTTTATACAATAATCACCTGCTCTTCAAAAAGCTCATAGCCGCTTCCAAATCAACGGGAGGTATCGTAAAGTCGTACAACTCTTCGCTGGCTGACAACATGACTAGACCAGTTCGGTAGTTTAGGCCCATTCTCGTTAAGTATTTAAACAGATCGGCCAACGCTTTCCTCTTCTGCTGGACGAAACTCTTAGCCTGTGATAGTTGCTTCTCCTTGGGCGCTGTGGAATCGACCTATAAACATTTTTAAGAAACATTTGTAAACATAAATAACATGAAAACGTTTACTACAGTAAAATAGGCAATAAAATTTATTTAATGCAAATTATTTATATATTTTATTTTAAATATATTTATTATATATTATTATATTGGAGTAAAAATATACATAGGTTGTAATAAAAGTAAGTGATAAAACTTTAGGGATTGTATGTGTTCCTAACATACAGTTGACTGTAAAAGTAGTAGCGCTGGAAGCGAAAAAAAATTTTGTGATTTATATGGGCAAGAGCCCCAGCGACATGAGTTTCACCATACATAACGCATATTTTTTTCCCCCTTTCAGCGCTGCTACTTTCACAGTGAACTCAATATCAGGAACACATACGATCCCAAAAGTTTTATGTACTTTTGTTAAACCCTGTATAGAAAGACAAAAAATCTTTTATTCTTTCTGTCGATCTCTTTCTTTGAAAACGAAATTTCTTTAAACGCTTGTAACTTTGTATTTTTTTAACGTTATCGAAAAATGAGATATGGATCGATTAAAATAAAAAAATATCATGCATATTTCCTATTGTCCAGTCAATGAAAGACGCTTAAACTAAAATTTACATCAAAACTACTTTGACTTTGCAAACTAATTACCTCCAAGGATCCCAGATGTGTCGTCGTCTCAATGACTAAGGTTACGAAATCATCTAACCCCTGCACTAGCGAAGGGTAGGCGGTGTTCGTTATAGTGTCCTTACAGAGCGCCTTGGCTTTGTTCATTAGACTCGGTATCTTGGAGAGGAGACTGCCGTCCGATAGTATTGGTAACGGCTGATCCGCTACGTCTAGGTATTTCTGAAAAGAGTATCAAGAACATTTTTATTCGTGAGGCAAAGGAACAAACGTGTGACATGACGGAAAGAAACTATCGTCGCCCATGGATGCTGGCAACATTCGAAGATGACCGGGCTTTTAAGAGGGAATACTAAAAGTTTTTGGGAAGGAGGGGACGGGGGGGTTGGACCTCCAGAAAATTAACTCGCGAGACCAAATAGTGTTTGGTGGTTCACGAAGATTTTGCGTGAGGCCGTGGTATTTCTCCTGCTGAGCTAAATTGTGTGATCTTTCTATCGGTACATTAAAGCCTTAATAATTATGACTTATATTTATGGAGTAGCAAGGTCTTTAAAAAAATTGATGAGGTTTTGCTCATAACTCAAAAATTACTTTTTTGGACATAGCGGCATTTAAGCTCCAGGACGGCAGTTTATAAGGGAACAAAATGTCGAGGCCACCTGATGGAAGCAACAGCCGTCACCCATGGATCCCGACATCCGAAGAGTTGCAAGTGCCTTGTCGGCCTTTTTATCAGGTAATAGGATACGGAAAGAGGAATAGAGAATAAGGGGTAGGGCTCAAAGTAATGGTTATCCTACTTACTACTAATATTATAAACACGAAAGTTTGTGTATGTTTGTTATTTCTTACCGCTTAAACGGCTGGAGCGATTTCGATGAAATTAAGCATGGAGTTAGCTGACATCCTCGATATAAACTATATTTTGTCAGTCAGTCAGTTTGCCTGTCTGCTGTGCGTGTGTCTGCCCGTCCTCGAGATATTCAAATTCCATGCGAGCGAAGCCGCGGGAAAAAGCTAGTATAATATGTATTCGAAAACTTCTAGATCTCTGCCTTGAGAGTTCTAGCGTACGGCAGGTTCAATAAGAAGTCTATATTATTTTCTAATATTATTTTCTTTATACCTTGATCGTCCTAGCGTGCGGCAGATGCAGTAGCGGGTCTATGAGGTAGGCGCCGCCCGCGGCCGCACCCCTCCGCGGCCGGTCCCACAGCCCCGCGCCCCCGCCTGGCGCCACCAATTGTGATCGCACGCTCTCCTTCAGAACTTTCTGGAAAGAGAAAGAAAAGTTTGGAAAAATATATTTAGCAGAGACGGCGTGAAAGGGTTTATTTTAACAGCACACTAAATACTATTCTAAAGAGACAGATATCAATTTACCCCCTTACAAAAATATTTAAACAATGTTTAGCTACTCAAGATTCGCCTTTTTTTTTCTGGAATATTGAAAACATCGCACGACAGAAAGGGACAGCGAATCTTGATTAGCTAAGCACTGTTTAAATATTTTTATTAATAAGGGGATAAATAAATAAAATGAAATATTATTTATTGATTAACTTATTTTTAGTGATATTTCTTACAATTATAGGTCAACAACAACAATGTTGTCAATGGCGGTTTGTACAGAAATTACAAATCTTTTGACAGAGGGTTAATCACCTCTTCCGCCTAAATAGACCGAAAGTATATAGTACTTTATATTTATCCTACCTCAAACTCTTTAGTATGTTTATGTAACGCCTTGTGGACTTTGTCGACAGTATTCTTGACACTCCAGTAGCTTAGATCTCTGTCCCAGGTGCATATTTTGACGAAGTCTCGAAGTTTCTTCTCAATGGGCGCCCGTTTCTCTTTGATATAGGCTGTCACTTGAGGTAGAAACTGGGCGTAATAGTTGTAAGTGTTCCATAGTATCGATATAAGCTCGTCTGCAAAGAAAAATAGTTTTAATAAACCTGTCTTAGTATGGACTATGCACAATGCAAACTTCGAGAATTTTCTCATACAATTTAGGTCGATGTTTTTTAATTCTGAAAGTGGCTAAGGGCTAAGAAAAACTCAAAGGTGACTAACTGATTGACGACAGTGACCTATCAACGCGCGCCGAAACCACTAGACGGATCGCGTTGAAATTGCCGTGGGAGAGTCATGCTTTGGCAGGAATAGGCCGGCTCGATCGGAGTTATACCACGGCCTTACAGAAAACTGGTTCACTCCCTATTCCTTCATAAATGCCGGGAATGCACAATCGCGACTCTTCCGATGTCACGAGTGTCAATGGGCGACGGGAGTTGCTTTCCATCAGGTAACCCGTCTGCTCGCTTGCCCCCTAAATATAAAAAAAATAAAATTGTATGCAGATCGATGTTAAGACGTAGGCATCTTCTAAGAAAGTATTTTAATAAGTTCTACCCCCAAGGGCACAAAAAGGGAAGGTTAGTATGCAATACTTATAAAAAAATACTTCTTACCGCAAAGCTGCAGGCAAAAGTCAGTATGACAATAAAACTTGAGTTACGGTGAAAGCACACAACAGAAACGAACGAGCCGAACATTGCGAAGAAACGAATTTGAGAATTCGGTATATGAAAAGTCATGAAACCTTACACACTTCCCCACAAGCCAAATCGTCCGAATCGTTTTCTGTCCACAATAATGAGGGCTTGACTTCGATTCGTTTAACTCTGGTATATGTACGTTCACCATAAGAAGAAAGACTCACCTCTTTTAACACCACTCTCCAGATGTACCAAATGACAGTGGTACACGTACACTATATCCAACCTCACTTCGTATTCGGCTAAATTGGACATCTCCATGAAATCTTTCAGTACGGTTATTACTCGGGACGAGGAAATCGTCTCGCCTGTCGGTTTGTCCTCTAGATACGACGAGATCACGCTGTACAAGTAGAACCAGTACTTGTGGGCTTCTGCTTGTTTTCTGTGAAAGATATTAAAGGATTTAGTCATTTAAGAGCAAAGTAGAAACAACTAGAAGCTTAAGGGGCTGTTTCAACGCTTACAGATAGTCTATTTATTTGAGAGATACAACTTTATTTGACATTTTTTGTATGGAAAGTCTGTCAAAAAAGTTGTGGACAGCCAGAACAGAAACTTTAACAGTAAGCGGTGAAACCGACCCTTAGCCTTGTAGTATAGCCTAGCTATGCTTTATCCAGTTTATCGGTGGCCCAACTTCCTACACCTTATTCCCTATCCCCTTACCCTATCGAGCCTGTTACTTAGGCAACTCACTTACAACTCTTCTGTTGCCGGTGTCCATGGGCGACAGTAGTCGCTTTCCTTCAATAGCTTTACCATGAGTTTGGAGCAATAGTGTTGTAATATACCGAAGACGTAAATTTTTTATAGGGCAATTTTAGTTCCGCAAGTGACCGCTAGAGGCGCTGTAAAATTTAGCCATACTAGAAATTTACGTAGTCGCTATCGAGTTTCGACAAATACTATTCCTTAAAACTCATGGTAGAGCCACAGGCGACTCTTCCGCATGCTAGCCCCCTAGTAGCGGTTATTAACATTCTGTTACAAAAATGACAATTCTGTACGAATTGTAATTGAAAACAAAGTGTTGTATTGTCGATCACGGTTTGTATACTGCTACCGCCCAGAGAGGCCGAAAACATTATAGTAAACTAATAAATCATACCTCTGATACAAGCTGTTAAGGCACTCCTTCCAATGCGTCATCTCCAGTTTCCTCCAGTTGACAATCTGTTGGCCGACCTCCAGTGAGATATCGATCATGTTGTTACCCTTATGGGCATTCTTGTTCCACTCCTCTATCTTATCCCGTAGCAACTCTAACCCAGTGAGGAATCTTGAGACTGGACTAGTGATGGGGAAGCTTAGAATCCTGTCTACTATAACTATAATCTGAAAAAAAGATTCGAAAATAAATAGTGACATAAACAAATTAACAATTTGAGTAAATATTAGGACAGTATTTAAATATATATTTTAATGGTATTTGAATGAGACAGGAACAAAAAAATGCAATGTACCCAAACCCCCACTCTACAAATATTATAAGCGCGAAATTTTTTAAGAAAGTTTGTTAGCGTCTGATATTTAAAATATGTACCATGGGCACTGACCTCTTTATATAAATTACTTCAGATTTAGTTCTTTTTCCACTCGTTTCTACGCTCAAATCGTCTCGGTAAAGAGTCATTGTCATTTCAAAGGGTATCGTTAGTCCAGCGTATATAATAGAGGTCAGTGACTATGGGGGAAATTAAAACAAGCAGACGGATCTACGTCACTGGGTCGGCTAGTTTTAACATAACGCGACCAGTATACTTAGATCGTCAATCTTCAAAAATATTTCAGGGTGGACACTTACGTCTTTCAAAGTGGGAAAGTCTGGCCACTGATTTAGTAGCTCATTAGTGTTTTCTTTCACTTTCTGTAGCAGCGGCAGACATTCTCTCGTCTCGGAGACCCAGGCGGAACGGTAGAAGTCACCTTTGGTTTGCGATGATTCTGTAATAAGAATTCATAGTTTGAAATCACAAGAAAATCACGTTTTACTGATGACCAGGCCTTAAAAGTTAATCATGGGCCCAAGTCCAAATATCGAAGCACCCCAGTGGGCAAACTTATGTCGAGTTTGCCCGTAGGGGACCATCCATAAAGTACGCAAATTTCACGGTTTCTAGACCCCTCCCCCTTGTCACAGATGGTCACATTTCTAAAGACTCCCCTCCCTATTGTGACGTCACAATGGATGGAACTTTATGGATGGTACCTAGATGCAGACGACCATTGTAAAATTGCATTTATAACAAATTTGAGTTTTATCTTCTGAATGCGCAATATTCGTAGCTTAGCATAACAATCCAATTGAAATTATTAAAACTAATGCATTCGCTCAAGATTTCTGTGATAGTTCATTAACCCTCAGTTAAAAAAATTCTCATTTCTATACAAAACGCGATTGTAAACAAAGTGTTGTGTTGTCGCTTTGTTGTTGACAATCGCGGTTTGTATAGAAATTTGACAGAGGGTTAATAACCCATACCGCCAATCTTGCGCGAAAAGACGATGATTAAGGCGTTCAATGAAAACTTAATTTTATAAAAAAAAGCATTTTCACGAATGGAGAATTCAGTCCTTAGTTTTGTTACACCTGTATAGTATAAAACTAGAAACTTACCTCCATCAATATTAGCCTTTATATGCGCTATAAGGACCAGCAGACTCGGCGAGGCCACGCCCTCAAAATCTGCGTCCATAGCGTCCCAAGCATCTCGTATAACCCGACTAAACGTGGGATACCTCAACAGCAGCGGAGATTTCACGTCATTACCGACCAACTTTTTGGGGCTGGATAACCATTCCGCGTTTGTCATGTTCTTCACGAAGTTTGAATGCCATTTGTATATTAAAGTGACGTCATCAGGCGATATTAGGTACTTGGGTTTGTCTGTTTGTTTCTTAATAACCTTTTGTTCTAGGGACGGGGGTTTGAAGTCTGAGAAATCGTCTTCGGAATAAGAAGGGAACATCTCCATGATCTCTTCGTAGGCGATTTCATCGTCGTCCTCGTCTTCGCATTTTGATCTGAAATGTTAAAACTATGTCAATCCACACTTCCATACGAATATGAATGCGAAAGTTTGTCTGTCTGTCTGTTACCTCTTTACGCCCAAGCCAGGGAAACGATTTTGCTGAAGTTTCGTACGAAAATACTTCGAGTCCCGGAGAAGGACATAGGTTACTTTTATCCCGAAAAAATGTACGGAAAACGGAAATGTTCCCGCGCGAAAAACGGAGTTGCGGGCATCTTCTATTAATAATAATATCTATGGACGCTTCACACCACGTCAGTCTGGCCCCGTGCCAAGTACCTGAGGGTCTTGTATTACGGGTATAAGATAACGGAAATATATTTAATATTTTTATTATATGATACACATATTTAGTACACATCCAAGACCTACGAACATTGAAAAACTTTTGCTCCGTCAGCGGGATTCGAACCCGCAACCCCCGCATTAAGCTACCAACGCACTTACCAACTGAGTTATAGAGGTAGTTTTCCAATTACAGAGCATAATGCGACTCAGTGGCGCACAATGCCGAATTATGCTGATGCTTAATTGGAAC